>JAHREE010000135.1:1660933-1693710 GCA_033628505.1 Tringa tobata
AGCACCACGTCCGCCGGCTCTTAAATCCCTCCAGCGATGGGGACTCCACCACTGCCCTGGGCAGCCTCTGCCAAGGCTTCACAACCCGTTCTGTGAGGAAACTTTTGCTAATTTCCATCCTAACCCTCCCCTGGAGCAACCTGAGGCCATTTCCTCTTGTCCCATCGCCTGTTCCCTGGGAGAAGAGACCGATCCCCTCCGGCTACACCCTCCTCTCGGCGGCAGAGACGGTGGGCCATGGCGGGAGGCTGCAGGCCATCACCCTGCTCCAAAGAACTCTGACATAAACCCCGATTACTTTAATTAGCACAGGCCAAGCAGGGCCGGGTGCCTTCTCAGATTCACCCCTCAGAGGGACAGGCTCCTCCAGGCAGGTAAAATGCCAAATTTCCTTGATGTTTCGAAGCAAAGCTCCAGCCACACACACTGAATTACCGATGCCCCCAAAGCATCAGTAAAAACACGTGCAGTCTGCTCACCCAAAGTTTTCACTAAAAAAGGCACAAACTGGGAATAAAATGAACGCATTCTGAGCTTATTTGAACCAACTGCTTCCAGAGCCAACAGAGGGTATTTCTAACTGGTAGCTAAAGTTCTAAAAATGCTTTCTTAATAATTTGCATTTCAAACCACTTGTACGTCATTAGATGAGACCTGCAGAATCTCCGACCACAGAATTTCCATGTTTTATGTTCTTCGTGCAGCCCAAATGGCACAACTTATTTGTCCCACAGACGAGAACCGCAGTGTTTAACGAGGTAACAAGCTGCAAAATTTAGAATGAGGTTTTTCAGAGATGCCTTTCTTTCAGAGCAAGCGAGCTGTGCCTGCAGGAACAGCACATGCTCCCACCTTACTGTCAGTCCGCAATTCAACACTCTCCAGAAACAAAAATCTTTCTCCGAGTCCCACTAAAGAACATGCTTCATGTTGCAAGAACAAGCTTTTGTTCTCCGAGAGAAAAATTACTATTGACTGTAATTTTCCTTTTACATTAAAAAAAAGCATTTCACCCAAAGCAGGTTGGCAGATGGCATTGTTGTTCCCTTTCATGCCTAGTTTGTTTTTTAATACCACCACTGCATACCATAAAACCAAGAAAAGCCAAGAACCGAGTACTTTGAAAACACTGTATGCCCTGTCTTACCTAGAGCAACAGAAAAACACACTAAGACTTTAGCAATATAAGAAGGGTGCACACACAAACGATGTACAGGGAGCTTTGGCTTCTGGGAAGGGGGTGGTCAGAAAAGAGGAGGGAATAATGTCCTTCAGGGCAGCAAGAGCTGCCGGGTCAACCGTTTAACCGTTTGCTGGTGTTCCTTAGCACTCTGCGTGAACTCAAACCACAGCTCTTTCAGGAGATCACAGTCACAGAATTCCCTGCGTTGGAAGGGACCTTTCAGATCATCAACTCCAACCATCAACCCAACACTGACAAATACAAAACCCCACACAAAAACCCAACCAAAAGCTCCACCTCCTTCGTCACGTTTCTGAAATACAACAGATCTGGATGGCTCTTCTGAAGGGTGGGCACAGGTATCCCTCAGTACAACCTGTAACTTAAGCTGCATCCTTTTGTCTTTATGGTGTCCTAAAATCTGTGAAGAGAAAACCCCTGTAACAAGTTTCTGAATGCATAAATTCCTTTATTGAAAATATTGTGATAGCACTGCATTACATATATTCAATAATCATAGTCTCAAGGGTCACAGAATTTCGATCGAACAACACTGTTTTGAATACAGACCACACCGTTTGGATATGCTCCGACACGGACAGGACGATGGAGGAAGTTGCAGGTAGCAATAGTGGAATGGATATAAAATGTTGAACTTGGTTGGTTTGGGTTTTTTTTAAGTGTTCTGCCACCATCTGAAAGAGCAAGCATTATTAGACATTCCTGGTATTTTCCAAGCGTTATGCTGTTAGACACTCCCGAAACGTTTTCCAGCCCCACCAATAAGGTGTTTCTTTGGGGTGCAGCCGCCCCACGGCCGCCGCGCAGCGCGAGGGGCTCGCTCTCCTTCCCGGCGCCGGCGTGGGGACCGTGAGGCTCCCGTGCAGCATCCCCAGCCAGCAACGCCTCTGAAGGAAAACCACTTGGCTGCTTTGTTTGTTTTCTTTTTAAATCGATTCAAAAACTGAATGGAGCTGTAGCGCTCAGTTAACAGCATTCCCAAATTAGGGTGCAGTGTTTACTGGGGGAAGCCCAGCACTGTTTGTGGCACCTGCCTCTCCCAGCAGCACGGCACACTGGGGTCCCAGGGCAGGGTGGTCTCCTCACCCTGGCTGGGTCTGGAGGGGGGAAACAAGCCCGCAGCTCCCGGCCAGAGCAGGATTCTTTGGCAAACAGCGGAGGCTGCCGGTCCCCTGCCACGCTCTCCCTATTCACCAGCACTCCTTGTGCAACGTGCAGGCTTTCAGTGTCGAGGGAGAGGGGGAAAGGTATCTGGGTATTTCATGAAGAACAAAGAATAATACTGAGTTGCCTGTTAAATCCTAAGCCAGCCTGTTGCTTCAAGTCTTTTTCAGGAAGGAAATCATATATATAATTACCCAGAAAACAAGTATTACACTAACATGACCTGGCCCGTCGGGGAAATCGCCTCCGTCTCTAATCTCAGTTGTTTTCTCCTTAACGAGGCGGTTATTCTGCCGTTTGCAGAGAGGTGCTCACAGAAGCACAGCGGGTGGCTCATTGATACAGAAAACCCATCCTCTCTGGGAAAAGCCCCGAGTGAACAGTCAGACACCCCCGGGCAGGGCTGGAGCCCCCCGTCCCCATGGTGTGGCTGTGGTGTCCCAGGCCAAAGCCATCACCTGGGAACAGGGATGCGGCAGCAGAGCTAACAAGAAGCACCATCCACCTTCTCCCTCATCTCAGGAAAACAACCCAAACAGGATTATGCACTCAAATGTTTCTGCCAGAAAACAAACCCTCTAATGCGGGTAAAATGAAAACCTCATTTACAAAATAAAAAAATATAAAAATTAACTTCAGAAATCAAATAAATTGCTTCGGAATGAATGCCAATGCATAAGAAACCTACCTGAATGGTAATTATTTATCAAATTGAGATTTGAAACATTAAAAGAAAACAAACTCATAGCTAATACATTGACAAAAAAAAATTGCTATACAATAATAATAAATAAAAAGATTTAAAAAAACATGTTCCCTTAAGTGCTGTGTACACCTATTTGTGATTCTTTTCCATGGCAAACAATATGCTGTAGGTTTTGGTAACGTAACCTTTTATTTTTGGTTAGCATTTGTAGGCTGAACATAAATACACATGGAATGTACGAGACAGTGATAGTTCTCCCACAGGGTCTTTTTCACAGTTACAGCAAAGTTTCCAGCTCACACACCATCAACGTTCCCATCAGCGTGGGATCCTCGGTGGAGGAGGAAGTCAAGAAGGCTTCAGTCCCACCTCCCGCTGCCCCTCAGAACCGGCTCAGCTCTCCTGGGGTTGGTTACTTGGGTTTTTGCGCAGTCATGCTCTGGTACAAACTGGAGGGAAAAGCGTGTGACGTCGTGAGGCTGCCGGCACCATCTCGTTGGCTTTTACGTGCCCCATGGGTCTAGTCCCTACGACAGGCAGTGCTTCACTCAAATGTCCACACTTCCACGTCCTGTATTATGAAATCTTCTTTCTTAGAGAGGATGTCGTTATTGAAGGTGCTGCAGGAGTTGCTCCGCCCGTGATACAAATCTGCATCCAACCATAACCCAAAACGGCCGCTGAGAAGGAAATACACAGTAAACTTCAGGTTATATCCCACAGTAAAAATACTGGAAGCTGTTGGTACCGCCGGCAGAGGTGACACTGGTCCATTCTGGCTCAGGAGGAGGAGGAGGGGTGTTTACACCCCCTTCCCCTCGATGCAAACCATGCCCAGACACGCCGTGGAGCAGCCCACAGTCGGCTGGAGTCGAACAGCCTCAGCCCTTGATCTCACACCCACTGACCTGGGAAATGTAGGAGCTGATAAGCACCGCCTGTATCCTCGCTCTGTGCTGCTACAGAATTTAATAAGGACCACATGAGAAACCTCAGAAGCTCATGGCAAAACTGCCCTTAGAGAATATCTTCCAGGGGCAAACCTATTCAGCAATGAGGCGTGCATCTACCCAAATCATCTGGCTCTTTTCTCATCTCAAAAACCCCAAATATTTACTTGCCCAACATCATTCACTCTCTCTAAGCAGTGGGAAGTGCTGTGGGTCTGTAACAGAAATCAGATTGCTGTGGTATCTGCCCTAAACAGTTTGCTAGAAGTTCGGCCAGGTTACTGATTCCCTTTTTCTGAAACTACCGTTGTCCCCGTTCTCGTTAAAATACAAGTCAGCCCCATGAACTGAAACCCAGGCGCTCACTCACCCTCCTCCTCCGAGCTCCAGAGAGCTGGTGTCTCCATTGATGAAGTAGGTGTTCTCGCCACTCCATTTGAACACCTGGGGGGAACCAGATACATTTGGACTGTGAGGATTCTTGTACTCGAAAACTACTGGGACTGACTCTCAGCAGGTGCTTTTTGCTGTGGTCATATTTTATTTCATTTTTTTTCTTGAAGGGGGAGGAGGAAATAGGTAGAAAGTAGAGGAACAGTATAGAGTTTAAACTATGAACAAGGCATCCTAATCCTTTTGAAATTCTGCTTGTACCTCTGAATCAACAGGCGCTCTGTTAAAGGAACAATGTGTGCAATACCGAAAAACACACCTGCCATGGGCATTAGGGGGTCTTCTTACTCCTCCCTGCACCCCCTCAGCCCCCTCAAACCCTCTCCCCACCCTCAGACTGCTCTCGGCATTCGGATAATTACAGCCACTGCTGATTAACACACTGCATTGGAGCAGTAAGTGATTAACTGCATTCACCAACAGGCAGCACGTCTTCTGCACCCAAATACGCTGTCCATAAACATTTCATCAGTGTTTCAGAAGTGGAACCCAAAGATCTTATTTGAGAAAGTGAGCACCCGCTTACCTTGAAATTTGGACTGAAGGTGTAGAGGAATGTCTCGCCAGTGCCATAGTAATGGTCACTAAACCTGAAGGGATGTGTCGCGTACGCTCCAAAGATCTGCCAGAATAACACAATTAAACCACTTTAATTCAAGAGAAAAAAACCCAAACATTTCAAAATGCTTTCTAAAGAACACCTGAGCTGGTGTTTCATGTTCAAAGAACCAACCAGTGAGGTGCACCAGAGGGGCAAGTGCTCCTGCAAGCCCTCTGTGTCCCTCACGCTGAAAGCCGGAGCACACGGGCAGCAGGACGGGCGGCTGCGGGAGCACTGGACCTCTACAGAAGCCTGGCCCTGACACTCCTCAGCCCAGGAACTCGGGGAAGATACTGCCGTGGGCACTATTAAAGGAGCACTCACGGCAATTAGGAAGCTCGGAAGGCGCATTTCCATTAGTGCTGATGCACTTTCCTGCCTTTACGTTTACTTTAAGCAGTAGAAGATACAAAAGAAACCCCCAATGTCTCGTTTCAGTGTGACGTCACTTCATGGTATGACTAGCCCTTCACAGTCATCCCTTTTGGTAAGGTTGCCCCTTCAGTCCGCCCCCGCAGGACAAGCGCTCCTCACCTGGTTGTCCATGTCCTTGATGACCAGGAGAACGGGGCTGTCGAGAGACGCTGATTTTCTGTAGAGAGTCTTGAGGCTGGTGCCGTGCTCCAGGGTGCTGTACGCCAGCCGCCACGGGTAGCCCTGCACTCGGGCGGGCAAGCGCCGGGCCAGCTGGGCAACCAAGAGAGAGAAACGGTCACACACACGGCGGGCTGGGCCAGGGCTGCTGCCCGGACTGTCCCCCGACTGTCCCCTTGCTGCAGGGGCTGCGCAGGCACAGAACGCCAGCAGCTCAGCGCCTCCCCCAGGCCCACGGGGCTGCACCGGGCCGCGAACACAAACGCCAGGTTCCCAGGAGGGGCAGCACAAACAGGGCCTCGCACGGGGACACCCCGTCACACCCAGCCCTTCCCGAGCTCCGAGGAGGCGCTGCTGTTGGCTGCAGAAGGCAGCGTGTCCCCCGGCAGAGACAGCGCCGGGGCTTTCCTGGCCGTACCTGCTCGATGTGCATGTTCTCCAGCAGAGCGCTGTGATGCTTTAAGACGGGCAAAGAATCGTCATCTTCCTCTTCGTAGTAACTGCAAACGCTCTTCCGACGTTTTGCTTCTTCCACAGTGATGATCTGAGGCAAGAGAACAAGCGTCCAACCTGAACCACAGCTCCCCGGCTGACAGCCCCTGCTGAAGCAGATGGATTTAGGACACCCCCTCCCCAGCCGTGACCCTGCGTGGACCCCACCCGCCGCAGGGACGGCTGGGTCAAGCCCGGGCAGCCGCAAACGGAGGAGAACATCTCAGCTGGGAGATGTCTTGAGACAGCATGGCCAGAATCTCCTCACGCCCCGGCGACCTCCCACAGCCTGGAGCTCTTTGGGGTTCATGAAGACGGGACACCCAGTGGCCGGTCTCGGTGTACCCGGCCCCGGCTCAGAGGCCGAAGTGTCCCCGCCTGTCCTGAGGCGCAGTGCCCACGTCGGAGCTGGGGGTCCCACGGGAGCCCAGGTGAGGCCACAGGCACTGCAGGGTCTCCCTCCCACAGCCACCTCAGCGCAGTGATTCTTTTCTCGGGTGCTAATGCACGAGAATATGAAAAAGTTTAACATTTCACTTCTCCTTTTCAATCAAACAGCAGCTTTTCCCTGGTTTTCTTTACTGACAGAGGCTTTTGTGGACACAAACTGAAACAGCGTGAATGTAGCCAAGACGTAAAAATGTAAATCAGCTCAAACAGAGAGTTCCAAGTTCTATCTTGCAGGAAATGCACTAAGTAAAGTTTTGAGCATCGAGTTAATGTAAGTTCTTGAAAATACTCATTCTAAGAGACAAGATCTTAGACAAGACATTCTTAGTTGAAAACGATCAAACAGCTCTTTGGAATCTTCTAGATATTCCTTTGCTTAAGGAATAAAGAGAGCACATGGTAGTATTTTAAAAGGTGAGTCCACATAAGTATTTCTAACATCAGGTTTGAATTTAAATGCTCATAGAATGAAGCACAGACTTCTCTTCAGCAGGCACAGGTGAGCCACACCATCTCCTCCCAGAGAGCTGGAAGCTAAATGGGGACTGAAGCCCACGCACCCAATGTTTGTCCATGAAAGGACCCCCCAGTCCACGGGGGGCTGCAAGGGACGGGGGACAGACCTTGGCCCCCATGAACAGGGCTTTGGCCGGGCTCGGTGCCACCACAGCAAGGAGAAAGCAGCGGCTGGAGCTCAGGGAGGGGGCTGGTGGCCAAGGGAAGGGGCTGGTGGCCAACGGAAGGGGAAGCGAGGAGGCCCAGCTACGAACCAGCCAGGAAATCTTGAACTGCCCTCCTTCCCCGAGCGCGTCCCCACAGGGCCCTATCCCGGGGCTGCGGAGCACGCTCTGCCACACGCCGCTCCCAAAGGGCTTCCCCGTCACACAGGGACCCCCCCGTGCCCACCCAGCGCTGCCTGAACCTGCCGAGGGGGACAGTGGCCAAGAGAAGCCCCCACACGCCTGCGAGCCCCCGGGCTGGCTCCTGGGGCGCTTTAACCACGGCACTCGGCGCAGCAGCAGCTCTCCATGGAGAGCGGGGCTGGTGGGGACTTCCCCGGGCAGCACAGAGCCCTAAGGAGGAGCTGCACAGCCCCC
Source organism: Tringa tobata (assembly GCA_033628505.1). Lineage (NCBI taxonomy): Eukaryota > Metazoa > Chordata > Aves > Charadriiformes > Scolopacidae > Tringa > Tringa tobata. The sequence continues at coordinate 1,668,645 of JAHREE010000135.1, forward strand.
CCTGCCCCCCAGCCCTGGCTCGGGGGGGTCCAGTGCCCTGGAGGGAATCCTGGGCTGGAAAACTTTTGATATGACCCACTTCAGGCAAGGTCTGCACTGAAAAATTAAGATCAGTTTAAAAAAACCCAACAAACTGTTAAAGGAAACGGTCTTTCTGCTTTTATCCTTGTTCTATTTCCACCTCCTGAACAGTTTTCCTTCCCTCCACGTCTCCCAGGGCATCATTTTATTTATTTATTTTTAAAATATTTTTTATCTAATTGAAATGAACACCTTTCTAATCTTATATTAGAAGTACCCAATTCCTGCTTTGGGAACTGTTTTCTAGGACTGGTCTCCTCCCAGAGCGGGGGCAAAGCGATCACAGTAAATCAACCAGCAGCAGGTACCTGCAGCAAGAGGCAGCCAAACGCAGAGAGGCAGCCACAGCAAAGCTATTAACGCAGGTGCTAATTGCAGATGGACTCCCCCCCTGCAGCGTGCAGGCACCTGCTCTCCTGTAACCAAAGTGCATGTTTCAATGAACTTCGGAGTCAACAGCTGCAAAGCCAGGGATCTGCAAGGTCAGGTTATTTACAGACCCACAAAAGCAGGAACAGCTGAAAAGACTCAACCACGACAGAAAAGAGATCTAGAACATCTTTTACAGATCTTATGGAGGCAGAAAGCGAGCTCCCTGAGGAGGAAATATCCTGTTAGAGCTCATCCCCAGGACAGAAGCTCTGTATCAGACCCACCCTGTTCAAACAGCCCAACCTACCTCCACGAAAGGCTCCTCCTGGCCAGGTCTGGCACAGTAAAGAATTCGAATATTCAGAGGCATTTGTTTCCCCTTCATCCTCTGCCGCCTGTCCCGCAGTGTCCCCTGCAGCTCCCCGTGCCCCAGGCAGCCAGAGGGCTCCTCACCCCGCGGGCTGCGATAGATAGCCCTCTTACGGACCTCCCTACAGCCACACTTTCTGTTTCCCCACCAGGGAGAGTGAAACTTTCCCCGTAACCATGCCCAAATTTGGACTTCCAACAGAGATTTCCTGGCAGACCGACTTTAAGTTTGTAAAGCCTGAATACACTACAAATAAAAGAGACACACCTTTAAGAAGCCGTTCCCAGCTAATTCTCCTCCCAATACATATTGAAATAAAACAAGGAGACACAAGCTCCTGGTGTGGCCAGGTCTCTCCCACCTCTGTCTTTCGGAAGCCCTCCTCATTTATTTTGCTTTTATGAAAATGGCATGCAAATAACAACTGAACAGTGAAATTAGCGTGAGATATGACTGCACCCAGCTCTGAGCAGAACAGGGAATGAGGACACTTTCCCCCCCGGCCCTCACAGCTCACAAAGTACCGACGTTAAGAAACTACAAAACTGTAAAATCCAAAACTCTCTGGGATTAGAGGTTGATGGTGCCACGTTTCAAATGACAAGCACCACTGCTGAGCTCCCCTTTTGAAGAGGATAACTTCCTTTAAAGAAAAAGAAAAAGAAAAAGAAAAAGAAAAAGAAAAAGAAAAAGAAAAAGAAAAAGAAAAAGAAAAAGAAAAAGAAAAAGAAAACAAAAAAGAAAAAGAAAAAGAAAAAGAAAAAGAAAGGCAATAGAATTTTTAAGACAAGTTTATGTTTAAGACAAAGAACGAGATCACTTTTTAAATCCCCACCAAGGTAGTTCCCACTGCAGGATTTATCTGTGTTTTAATTTAACCCGTATCCTTAGCACAGCAAGTGCTCCAGCCTTCAGAAATACAGAAAATGTGCGAGAGTTCATTTCCTTAGAGACTAGGCTTTGTGTGCACAAGAGACAGACAGGTATCAAACACAGGATGATGTGTAACCCGTGGCTCAAACGGGTTCCAAAAGCCCCCACGGGAAAAGCTGAGGTCCTGGTCTAAAGCCCCTCCCTCTGACACCCCACATCCAAACAACTGCTGTGTGCACTGAGAACCCCGGGTTGGGCACAACACCCCACACCGCCCCACGCCAGCAGCACGGGAGGCTCTGGTGGTGTCTGTCTGTGCACACACACGTTGGAGGTGTTATGTGTAACCCAGGAACACAGCACGGACTCAGCCACGCTGACCACAGCCACCTGTGCAGCTCTGCTGGGGGTGACACCACAGCCCCAAAGCACGGGCCCAGCTCCTGCTGCCGCACAGCAACCGCTGCTCCTTCTAGGAGAGAAGAAGGGGGGACTGAAGGACTGTGTGGACACTCGTGAGACAGACACGAGCCGCGAGGAGACATCCATGTGAAGCAGCAATATAAAGAAACACCGTGAAAATTGTGAGAAGAGGAAGGGCTGAGACTCCAGCGGGGGGTGCCCACAGCGGCAGAAGGCACTCACCTCCCAGCTCTTGGTAGTGGGCTCACTGAAGAAGTTGTCGATCATGTCCAGCTCCTCCTTTTCTACCACCACAAAACCTTGCTCTTTGGCATCTTTCCCATAGATTTCTGGCGACCATTGAACAAAGAACGTGTACAGGTGATCCACCCTGGAAAGAGGAGACGACAACCGTTGTGCAGAGGTCCACGAACACAGCGCTGCCATGAGGTTCTGCCCAGTGAGGAGGAAGGGACAGCCACAGCGGTAGGACACCCGTGTCCTTCCAACCTCGGGCACCACACCAGGCAATAGCTCCTTTTAGTTTTGCCTGGCAATTCCTCCAGCAGTACAAACCAGGAAAAATCTTAGAGAAATTAAGACATTTTCCCCATATTATTTCCGGTTACTTAGATTTATACATATGCACAAATAGTCTTAAAACCCCATTTCAGCACTGTTGGACTCTGTTCAGGGTCACAGAGATTTTTCTGATCACATCTCCCTTTTCTGTCCTGCCAGCGAGGGCTGGAGCCTGATGTCAGTCCTGAGGGCACGGACTGACCGCCCGGAGGTGCCCGCTCAGCCCAGCTGCATTCCCAGCCAGAGCCAGGCATTCCCAGGGGCTCCACTCACTGTGGTCTCAAGACATTTGGATGCAACTCCCAGTACCCTCAGGGAGAATGAAGGACCCACCGGTGCTCCCACAGACCCTGCTCCCTATTCCTGCAGACGCTGCAAACTTGTTTTCCCAGTTACTAAGGACCTGTCCCAGTGACCATCACCTCCCGGAGGCTGACAGAAAGCAGCCCTGCAGTAACATCAACAGCCTCCTGGGCACACCCCGACTATTTCCTGTCAGCCCCCCCAGACCCGTGTGCGCTCAGGGTAGTTAAGTGGTTCGTAACTAAGTTTTCCTCTGCCACGGACACACGCTAAATAAATCCAGACATGCCAGATTTAAGCAGCAGCAGCAAAGGAGAAGCAGGTGACTGCAGAAGTGAGGTCATTCTGGAAGGGGACGCAGAGCATCCATCTCTTCTCTGGCAATAGAATTATTGCTGGCTACTTCCAAGCTGCCAAACTGAAAAAACTGGAGACCATTTGTAAATCAGAAGACCGCTGCTTGAGAACACCTTTAGAGCCAACTTGACATCTGTGAGGGAACTTATCCTGGAACTCAGTAGCTGTGTTGGTGATCACGCACTTGTGAGTGTGTCCTGCACTGACAGAAACGTCAGTAAAACATAGAATAACTGGAAAGGAACAACTTCAGAAACATGAAGTTAATTGCTCAAGAAATAAACTATTCAAAAGGAAAAGATGGTAATGGAAAACTAATTTTTTTTTCTTTTTAATAAAAAACAACTAGGAGACACAAATAAAAAATGAAAGACAGAGCACTGATTAAAGAGAGGGCACTCCCCCCAAGATGTAGCCAGATGAAAAGGAAAGTGAATTTGCTGACAAATGTGTTCCCAGTAACACACACACACAGAGGGCACAATTGTAAAAAGGGAAGTTTATAGTAAAGAATATAAATTCAGTAGAAAACTAATTTTGGAGAGCACAAAACAGAATCACAGAACAGTCTGGGTTGGAAGGGACCTTAAAGCCCACCCAGTGCCACCCCCTGCCCTGGGCAGGGACACCTCCCACCAGACCAGGTTGCTCCAAGCTCCCTCCAACCTGGCCTTGAACCCCTCCAGGGATGGGGCAGCCACAGCTTCTCTGGGCAACCTGGGCCAGGCTCTCACCACCCTCAGAGTGAAAAAATTCTTCCCCACATCTCATCTCAGTCTCCCTGCTTTCAGTTTAAAACTGTTACCCCTTGTCCTACGGCTCCCCTCCCTGACCAAGAGTCCCTCCCCGTGACACACAGGCCACGACAGCCAAGCGATAAACTGGGTGTAAGGACAGCAGCTCCCCAACACCACTGGGTGTAAGGACAGCAGCTCCCCAACACCACTGGGTGTAAGGACAGCAGCTCCCTGGGGTATTAACCCCCCCTTGGTGCCCCAGGCCCCAAGGAGCGGTGTGTGTGGACGGGGCAGAGGACAGGCTCTGGAGCGCCCCGAGCAGAGGCTGTGCCCACAGGTGGCACCTCGGCAGAAGGACCCCAGAGAGCTGGGACGAGGTCCCTGCGCTGGGGAGCAGGAGCTCCACACCAGCCCGCTCCCCACAGCGTGAGGTGCGATCCCCGAAGGCCCCGGGGAGTGACATAAGTTGTATGCTGCCCATTCTGCTCCATTAACAGGAGCACGGGAGAGTGACGCTTCGGCATCAGGACCATCTTCATCATCCCCCCTTTGGGCAAAGCCCCGTGTAAGTGCACGGCAGCATGCCATAGGTACTGGCTCCAGCTGGGTGTGCTGCAAGTTCTTCCAGGTCTCGGCTTCAGGCGCTCTGACTGCAGGGTACTGCACACCAGAGAGTAACGGGAGTCACGGCCGAGCAACATCCTGCTCCACAAAAGGAAACCCCACAGAAACGGTAACAAAAACTAAGCCAAAACTCTCCCAACTCCCCAAAACAAACAAAAAAAAAACCCCAAACCCTAATGGGGCAGGAAGCTAAGACTGAGAAAGAGAAGTGAGGCTCAACCCCTGTTACTTTTCTTTCTTGAAAGTCTGCCTGCTCCCAAAAAAGAGACCTCCAAAAAAGCAGATGCACCATTTCAGAGCAATGCCCTTCACATCAACACCAACGCAAAGGACACATTCCCAAACCCAGCCCGTCTGCCCAAGTTATGGTACAGATAATCAGGGAGATCTACTTCTTGACTGAAGAACTAGGCAATGCTAAAATGAGGAAATCCCTTGTTCGGGCACGTGTTTATAAACAAGGGAATTCCGCATTACTCTGTCCCACTGCAAGGCACTGTCCTCTGCCAGACCCCGAGGCTGCCCGTGACTTATCACCGACCTGCTCCTCACAACCCCCGGGGTGGAAAGCCTACACACCCGGGAAAGGTCCCCCCCGCAGCCACTCACCCTCTGTGGCTGCTCGCCGTGCCCATGGCGGGGCTCTGGGGGAGAGCTGGCCCCTGCCAGTGCCCCGCACCATCCCGCAGGAGCTCTGGAGATGTCCATCCCCCCACCCCGCGTCAGGGCCAGCACCTCCCACCACGCCGTGGGTGCAGCTGATTAGCGCGGTCACTGATTAACCCGGCCCTGCCGGGGTGATGGGCATCGCTCCCCGGGACGCCCATGGCAGCTGCAGGGGCAATCGGCCCCTCGGGCTCCCCGACAGCCTCGGTACCCAACGGCAGCCTCAGCCTCCTCTCTGCATTCGTACCCAGAGACTGCCACTAAAAAACCCAAATTAACCTTGTCTAAGGTGGTCTCTCCCCGGCACAGCTGCCCCGCAGCCGGCGGGAGGGCGAGCCGAGGGCTAGGGGCCCAGGCTGGAAGGGAGCCGCTTCCACAGCCACGGCAGAGGCCGTTCCACAGCAAACGCTGAGAGACCACGGGAGAACGGAGCTACACGCAGAGGGGGAGACGGAACTCACGCAGTGCTTACAGACACGCACACCGGTTTCCCCACCACCGCAATCCGGGGTTAGTTTGTTTGTTTCGGTGGGCATTTTTAATCACCACGAAACATTAAGGTGCTGCAGAAGCTCCTGTGACCGCACGGGACAGAAAGCGGTTTATTTATGCTGCTTTTTGGCCAATGACATGAGAGTGGGATTCTTGAAGTTTTCATGCATAGAGACTGCATTCCAAATGTTTTCAAATTTCCTAAGTTATTTTGATATGTTGTGACAAAAAATACACTGCAAAGCTGCTCCAAATGACCTGCTGTCTGTGGCCCTTCCAAGATCCAGCACCGGTAATTCCATCCTACACCAGGCCAGCGCAGGAATGTCACCGGCAGGTAGGAACGATGCATTTTGCTGTGGGAAAGCATGGGAGAGTTTGGAGCACACAGAGACTTGTGAGGCAGACACATCTTGCTCTAACGCAAAGGAGTGGGTCTCGCAGCAAACTTCTGCCCCAAGTTCAACTGGACCTTTCACACACCTCTGTGGTGTTACATCAGCCAGGAATGGCACCAAAATGACCTGATCTCACACTACAATCCCCACTAATTTTGACGAGAGCTGACCACAGCCTGGGAGCAGAGATCTGGCCGTCAGAAACTACTGCTCCTTCCTCCTCCTGACAACAGGAGTACCAACCAGTTGTCAACACTTGGGTTTCCAGAGGGGTCAGGTCCCCTCACTGTTGGGAGCAGGACAAACAGAGGGGCTGTTTCCCAAGCCCGCAGTACACAGCTGGACAGATTTCCCCGTTGCACAGAGCAAGGATCAGAGAGGACCTTGGTTCAGCTCCGGGCTTTATCCATCGTTAGATCCGCTGCCCCCACAGCAGCAACTGACCTTGTGTGGTGTTACAGCATCGCCCCAGCTCCTTCAACTATTTACCTACACTTTAGCCTAGAATTGCCCGAGCCCGCCCGTTGGCAGTCCCGGGGAGGCAGGGACGCAGGCAGCGAGCAGCCCAGACCCTCTCCAGCTGCTCCCCATGACCACCTTCCAGCCGGATCAAACCTCTCCCCATATCCCCTGGGGCAGCAGCTTCCACGCCACTGGGCTTCCCAAAACACTCACTTCTACAGTACAAGAAATAAAGCAACACACGCTACAAATCTGAAAATAGAATATCCTGAAAAATTATTTAAAAACAGAAAAAAAGGTGACTGCACCTTTAAAGGGACACCTGCAGGATTCATCACCAGCTTAGATTCCCTGTTCCAGCTCCTTGACAGACTGGAGAGCTCTCCAGCTGCCTTCCAGCAAAAGGACCAGGGATTCCATTCCTCACAGCCAGGGAAAATTCTTGGGTGGTTTATGTGGAAAATCACAGGCCTTCACCTTTTGTTTAGTTTTGGTTTTTGCCATAGTACCATTTATGCACCACCCCCCCCCCGCAGGCACATCAAATGTGAAGGGGTTTTATCCCGAAGGAAGGGTTGTTTTCAGGGGCCCGACAGCCGCAGCGTTCAGGCAGGAGTCCCTCCTCTCCACATCACACCCCTCGCTCATCTCAGACACCCGGCACATCAGTGGGTTCCTCGTCTCCCCTGCCTCTGTCCCCTTTCCCCCACTTCCCAGACTACGGCCAAAGTCCAGCCCATCCCCCGTGCTTTTATCCCACGTTATCCCCCTCCTTATCTCCCAAGCGGCACCCGCGCCCTTTTCCCGGGACCCGTCTGAGACCAGCACCAAACGCTGCTCTGTCTCCCTGGCCCGCGAGGAAACCAGGGCTCCCCTCATCTCGGCATCTGGGCTGCGGCTGCCAGCCCGGGCCAGGCGGGGGAAGGCAGACGATTGGGGTCCAGAAAACACCACACATTGAGAAAAGGCACCCACCAACCAGTTTCTGCCCCGTGCGCTGCAGCTCACCTTTCCCGGGGAACCGCAAACCAGTACTCCGGCTGCTTTATCTTCTTGCTGTACTGCTGGGACACCGGGGTGCTCTGGGAGGCGAAGGACTTCCTCATGGGCTTGCCCACCTTGATGCACAGAAACATGGGAGGAGTCTTGCTCTTCTCCTCTTTGGAAGGAAGCATGTCTGGGCGAGAGACAAAAGAAAGGGGCTGCTCACAGGGAGCGCAGCCACTGCACTCAGAGAAGCCCCAGGGAGTGATGTCCATCTGCACCGCGGGACCCAGAGGTGTCACACACAGCAGTGAACAGCACCACATCCAACAGCAGCACTGCCTCTGCACACACACACACACACACACTCCATCAGTTCCCCAGGTCTGACAGCCATACACACACCTCTGCTCTGCAGCACACAGGCTCAAGTGCAGAGCAGTTTCAGTTCCTTAAAATGCTAGTGCAACAACAACAAAAAGCTTATTCAACTACAGCCTGAGTCCTGCCAACGGTGCCTGATTCATTTCAGGAGTACACACACTTTTCTTTTTCTCTCCCAATGAGAACAATCACCAAATACCACTAGTGAGATGTAAACCCTTCCGAAAGAAAGGAAAAATCATTTTAAGAGCAACTATTTTTAAAACAAAGACTTGCACTCTAATCACATCCCCCCAGCCAAGGGTACATCCACTGGCTCAAACGTCCCGGCGAGGAGCAGCTGGGAGTGCTTAGAGCTAAGGACAGAGTGACAACTCCTCGGCCATGACATGTCCCTGCCCACACTGTGACGGGAGGGCGTTTCACTGGCCTTGAAGCCAGCAAACAGAGGTGAAGACTATATAAACAGTGAGCACTGACCATGGACACAGCACACAAGCTACTTATCAGACTAGAAGCTTAGGGAATTTGAAGGCATTTTTTTCTTCTAAATGGCAGATAATATGAAAATGCAATGTTGGAGAATTAAATAAAAGACTAGGCATTCTAGGAAGAGGCACTCTAGAGCAGAAGGCTGTCAGTTCAGAGGTTACCATCACAACGCTGTCCCAGTCCCAGAGGGAAGGAGGATAACCAGAGACCTACCTTCAATTGGCACTTGAATTTTCTGCAGCAGCCACAGTCTGATTTCTGATTGATTGTCTAACTGTGCTTCTTGACAGGTCTTGTCTATAGCTGGTACTAACGAAGAGTCCACAGACTCTTCCAGATCCTTCTCCTCTGCTGCTGCTGAGCTGATTTCTAATGAAGGTGCTTTCCTTCCAACGCAGCGGGAACCGAGCTCCATACTTGTAACCGTATGGACTTCATTAGCTGGGGGCTGGGAACAGCTAAGTGTAAGGTCTATACCCACTGCTTTATTGTTTTCACCCTTCTGGATTTCAGCCTTGTGTAAGTCTTCAGATGACTGAGACCCATTCCCATCTTTATTGAGGTAAAATTCAATAAGTTTATCTTTCTCTAGCTCTTTCTTAGTGTCCAGTGCAGTCTCCACCTTACCTGTCGGGGAACTGACACATTTGTTTACTTCTGGAATAACATCTTGCTTTTCACACAGCTCTAAGTCTAAGTCAGCTTTGGGTTCAACACTGTCCTTTTTTTCCAAGGAATCAACTCTCAAGCGCTCCTGGCCTTCTGGAGTGGGTTTGGTTACCTGCTGCCTCCTCCTCCCCAGCTCCCTGGGGCCAGCCAGCAAGCCTTCCATTACTGAGATTTTCCTGTCCAACCCTTTGTCCGTACAAGATGACGTCTTTTCCAGCTCAATGAAGCCATCCTCTCCTTCCCCCAAAAGGGATTTTTCTTTGGTTTCAATGTCTGCAGCATTTTTTTCCGCAGAAGGCTCCTTTGCACAGGGATCCGTGGCAAACTTTTCCAAGTGTTCAGTGGCAGTGATGTTGTTGGGAAGCTCCAGAGACTTTGGCTTGGCGGAGCCTGTGCTCTCAGACGACTGAAGAACTTCAAAATCAGCAGACTTTTCCTTATTGGAGGGCTTTATCTGTGTGGCACCCGGAGCAACGGAGGGATCCCCGTTCTGCTGCCTCTTTTCCTTGCTGAGGGATTTGAACTTGCTGAAAGGATTGATATCTTTCTCTGAGGACAGGTCTTCCCATTCTCCTGGCCTGTACAGAGGACAAAGATCCTTTGGTATGTCACTGTCAGGGAAAATGATGGATGTACACAGGATGTTAAAAGCAAAATGGAAACAGAAAAAAAAAAACCCACAAAAACAAAATGTAAAATAAAAAGTAAATCATATGCCAACTTAAGCTCTGAAACTCAATGAAAAATTACCTTCTCCAAAATAAACATACATCAGTGGAAGTAAGTGACTTTAAAGAAAATGGAGAAAAATGGGAAAGGATAATACTGAAAGAAAATGAGCAAACCACTTGGCAGAATACGCCGCACGGGTGAAGAAATGGCAACAACATCATGTGTAATAACAACGTGCAAGTCATGACAAGTTCTGTAACCACAAAACCACAGGAGGTGTGCTTAGCTGCTGGAATTTCATTCATACCATACTGACACTGTTATTTCCCACACCTGACAACCACTCAACCTCTACAACCCTCCGCGCTGCTCTAGCCCGTGCAGGCGCGTTTTTGAGAAGAAAGGTGGGCAGAGATAAGCCGTACCCTGTTCCAACACGATTCCTGCAGAGCACTAGCAGGCAACACAGCTGCTTGGCTTTTGCTTTTTTTCCCTTTTATTTTCCTCCACTAATCAAATGTACTGCTTGAATGCAGACTTCCCCAAAGATACCTTTTTAAGGTCAGACAATCATAGACCATTTAAAAATGGAAAATTCTCACAAAGTTAAGAGCATACAACTTGAGCTCTTCACTGCTGCTGGAAAGCCTGAGGTGAAAGAGAACACGAGCTTCTCATCACTTGCAAGTTCCTAAGTTACTCAATGCTCTAGTAATAAGTATAACAAACATCTGGAAAGTTTTTCTTGAAATGAGAAGAGGGAGGGAAGCGGATGAATTTCACTGATCAAACAGGACAAAACCCTGCTTAGAACAGACAGGTAAGCAGTGCCTAGACTGCGCACAAAGGAAAGCAGCCCCCCCAAAGGTCTATTATGTATCATACATGATAATTATGGAGGCATTTCTGGTTCTGAAGCGTAAGAATTCCAGAGCTGGTACTTCTCTAAGTCCTGAAGTCGGCAGTTAAGGTGCTGTTCATTTTAGAGGTTTGAAATACTGCTCTCAGGACAGTCCTGGTACCACAACAAATGGTCCAAATCTCACCCTCTCCACTCCCACTGAAATAACCCCAGAGAGGAGCCAGTGCAGGAGCCACGGCATGGCACAGAGCTTCCAACTACTCCTCTGCACTTTGCTTCTGGTATTTACGAGCCATTTCTCTTTACTGCCACTGACGTGTTCTAAAAAGCAAGCAGAACGCTACCACAAGGGAATCACTCCTTTGCTGGCACCTTTCTCCCCTGATCTGTTTTATTCTGCTGCATTAAAGCTCTTCCCCCTCCATTCCACCAGCCCCCCCACCTCCTCCATGACCCTTCCTGAAGGTCTGTACAGATAGGCTCAGGGAAGAACACTCCTTACGATGGCAACGCGTCTTTAATCTTCATGTGGGAGATGTCGTTGTAGAGGGCTATTGAGACGACCTCCTCCATGGGGCAGATGAGCCCGTACTCCTCACAGCCATTCTCTATCACCAGAGGGTCCGACTTATGTGGGTCAAACATGATGTTGTTGGGGGTTACTATCATGACTCCCCCAACTACGCCCTGAAACAGGCAAAGGAAAAGTTAGCACATCGCATTAATTACTCGGTATTGGATTTTAGGCTACTATCCTAAAACCAAAAACCTCTCTCCTGCCTCTCTATAACCCCGCTGTGCAACGTCTGCTGACAAAACATTTTGGTTTCCAGGTGCCCTTAACAGAACAGCTATTCTTTCCTAAGGCAATTATCATAACAGATTAAACGATCAAAAGAACATTGATACAGCGTATTTCCAGGGCACCAAAGCATGCAGCAGGGACAGATAAAGCCACATAACAATGACACTCTTTACAAACACGGAGCACATTTGACTCCCCCAGTATTCGTCTCCCACTTATCCAAACAGATTTGGCTCTTAAAGAATCCCAAACGATGCCCCGAAGCCAGGTCTCACCTACCTTGCCATCTGTGAAGTAACGGCAATTCATCTTTAAAAATTTGACAACCACAGGCTCATCCTCTTCTGAAGTAGAGGACAGGACTCTCTCAACTGGCTTGAAGGCCTTTCTTGCCAAGTCAGCATCCTTAACAAAAGGAAAGTTCAGTGCAGAGCAACGGGACCAGAATCACACTCTTTTAGATTTTGGACAACTAAAAGACCAGGTTCACCCAACTCTTCCTTTTGCTCAAGGCAGGAGAAGCGGTGGCCAGGTGTGTACGTGCACACACCTCACACAGTATCCTCCCTGGAGGAAAAGCCTCACAGCGTTACAAAAAGCCTCAATACAAACAACAGCCAATAAATTAACAACTGCCAAGCAAGTCAGCAAACGGGATTTCAACCTGCTGCTTACACAGCCCCGAATCTCAGCTTCGGGACCAGAGACGTCGTGAGCCTCCGAGGAGCCACCCGAGGTGTGACTTACAGGGAGCTTATCGTATTCGGCATCTGAAGAGGAGGGAGAAACAGGAGCCCCGGGACTGGCCGACGACAGCCTGGCAGCGCTCGCTTCTGGCACGAACAGAATCTAAACACAAACACGGCTTTAGGAAGTTCCTCGCTACAAACACCGCCTCCTACCAGAAAGACAGCCCACCATCCCTGGGTAGCAATGAGCACCCAATTGATTGCAATGAGCACCCAATTGATTGCAATGAGCACCCAATTGATTGCAATGAGCTCATTAGCCACGACTTACTCTGCAGTCCTTCTGCAGAGGTGGTGACGGGGGGCACAGAGAGGGCTCACCAACTGCAGCCTCCAGCTCTACACCTGGCTTTGCGGCACAGGCCACAAAACAAAACATTTCCCACAGAATGAGAACCTCCTTTTTTCACCCAAAGTTACAGCCCCAGGTTGTCTTGCAGCTATCACAACTACAAAGTGACTGTAGCATGACTGTTAACAGGCATTAACCCGTAACAGCAAACTCTGGCCCCGGGAGAAGGCCGCTGCTGAAGAGGGGGATTTTTAGAGGCAGAAGCCTGTAACACCTTGCTGTAGGTTGTTCCAAAAACATACCTGTACCTCCACATTTAAGAAAGTATTCTTTATATGATCCAGCATCTTAGCATCATGTGCTACATTTTAAAGTGCAATACACTAATAGACATGTATATAAAAATATAACGCTTTGATTGACTTTTCCCATCCGCTCCCAGATCTTCACTCCAGCAGAACTGAAACCGCAGCCCAGCTTCGGGCTCCATCCCAAACAGAAACACAGGGCCCTTGGTTGCAAGTGTCAGAGCAAAGACACTTCGAAAGTTAAAAAAATGTTTACAGTTTAAACTAAAAGTGTTCAGAAAAATAAAACCATTTTGCTGATTCCAGCTGCTGTCTGCTGGAATCAGCAGACAAGTCACGCTTGTGCAAGTCACGCTGCTTCTTTGTGCCTCAGTTTCCCCACCTGCACATCAGGACACTTCACTCTGTTCCTGCCTGCGAAGCAGAAGTAAAGATCTGCCCTTCAGGAGCCAGCCGTCACTCTTGCATTGCCATTACTTACTCTCCCAAAACCAGTCTCTCTCCATTTATTTCTCACCTTACAGGAGACTGACTCATCCCCAATGTAATGGCAAAGAGCCATTTCAATTACTGTATTTAACTCTCTAATTCTTTAATGTATTATACATAGCATTTATCCAGGCTTCCCAAGAATCCAACTCTCTTGCAACAGCTACGTCACCCTCTTCAGCTTCAGAGCCATCTTTCAGCTTCAGTGACAGCAAATAAATAACCCAAGTCAGATACGGCAATTACAAAGCTCCCCCTGCAACCCCAGGTAAGGATCTAGTGAGTCCTCCTCTGAGGGATTTACATTACTGCCCGTTATTCTTGTAGCCAAGTACCTAAAAGATACGGGAAAGTAGTAAAAAGCTTTGAAATACTCAGTAAATAATCAGGTTTCAGGTATAAAAAACCCCATGAACCATTTACCTGGCCTGGCACAATGGTCTGTGTGAAAAGCTTATTGAGCTCCACCAGCTTGTTTGGGGTGATGTTGAACTTCAGCGCGATGCTGTTTATGGTGTCCTGGTTCCCAGCCTGGGGAGAGCCGAGGGTTAGGGTACCAGAGTGAACACACCGAGCACAGCCCCTGACCTACAGCCACCCCACCGACTGTGGGCAGGGAGCAGGTGCGATGGGCTCAGCACACCCTCTGGTTAGCAGCTGACGAGATAAGCCAGTGGCAAGAAGACCTGTTCTCTCAGACTGTATAAGGGATCAAATGCAGAGCCTCCGAGATGCCCCTCTCCTTTTCTCATGACACTTGGAAGAGCAGCACCTCGCTGCAGCCGCTCTGGCCCCCGGGGAAGGTGGTTAAACCTTCGGCCGCAGGTCGGGGGTTTGTGCTGCTCCCAGCCGGGACAGTGGCCCCCACGGTGGCTCCCTGTGATGGAGGGAGGGCTCGGGCAGCGCTGAGCGGCCACCGTGGCTCAGGGACACCCTGCTCCAGCCCCAGGAGGTGTCACAGCACCTCGGGAGCCAGCACAGGGCATCCACCCCACAGCCTGGGCAGCACCGCAGAATGGAAGTGTTCTTCAAAATAACCAAAACAAAATAGCAAAATCACCAAAGAGCCCTGGAGTCGCAGTGAGAACAGGAGGCAGGGGAGCAGGGCTGAGCTCGGGACACGAGCCCACCTTCCACCCACCCACGGGGTGCAATCCCCACGGAGAAGGGCACACACCCCAGCCCATGGTCACCGAGACCCCGCAGCCCCGGCCACTGGCTCCCTCCCGACCTCAGCAGCCCCACGGCAGAACAACGGCCCCAGGGAAGCACAGCCCCATACTCACAGTGTACTCAACGGTGCCGTGGGGCTTCTGAGAAACCATTTTTTTCTCTTTCTTTTCATTGGTTTTGTTTTGATTGTCATCTAAGGAGAAAAAAAAAAAAAAAAAGATCTAAGTAATTGACTTTCCAGATGTTTGCCTGCCAATGTGTTCTGGAAGACATCTACAGGATGTGCAAATCGCAGCTGTGAGCGGGAACTGGAGAGCACATCAAAAATATCAATTGGCCTTAAAACTGCATTGCAAGGCAAGCACAACTTCATGGGGTACAGCAGGTTTGGGAACTCTGCCAGAGGAATGCAGCAGTGACACTGGATCAATACAGAGCTGCTCCCGTGGTCTTCTCCGTGGTCCCCACGGTGCCCAGAGAAGCTCCCCCACCACCCTGCCCAGAGAAGCTCCCCAACCCCGCACGAGGGAGCCCAGGCTGGCTTGTGCTCCTCAGGAGACACCACCTCGGTCCCTGCAGGCTGACCAGAACCAAGTGTCACCCCCACGCAGGCAAACTGCCCACCCTGTCCGCAACCTGGCAGTGAGATAGGAAAGGTCTACAGGCAGCCTTCATCCTCCAGTGAGTCATCTGCTCTGGCTGGAAAGAGCAGTTACACTGCTCACCCCCAGACACACTGATTCCTGCTTAGCTCTGGAACAGCACCTGGGAAGCGGTTCAGAACACTTATTCAAAAAAATAACTCGACACCCATCAGTCAGACCTTGGGGTGGGGGAAATTAAAATGAAGCAGCCCAGAGAGATGTATGGAGAGAGGGGGAGAGACGTTCCACCTGCTGCAGGTACCAGGGCTCTCGTCCGTGGGGGGGTGGGAGCAGTAACAACAGGCAACAGCAGCAGCTTCTCTGCAGAGCTCATTGTGTTGGGCATCAGCTGAACATCTTCCTCCCAGAGCACTGTCTCTGGAAGGTGGGACGGTGACAGAGCTGACCGTGACAGCAACCGCTCTGCTGCTGTGACACCAGACAACCACAAAGCACCCCGGTGACACAGCCAGCCTCCTCCTCCACACCTTCCCACCCGGGAGGGGACGTTCCTCTCTCTCCCCCTCTAAAATACACTCTGCTTTTCAGGTCCTCCTGCTTCACTGGCCGCAAGGTTGGGAGCTGAGAAACCACCACCCGGTGAGAAGTTACAGCCTGAACGAGCGTGTGGTAAGGAGACACACCACGTGCTCTAGTCCTGGGCTGGCAGGACCATGGGTCTCTCTGGTCAGGGGGGTCCCCGACACGGCCGTGGGGCAACACACAAGAGTGAGCGAGCCAGACACTCACACGGAGTGGAAACCCCAGAACTCTACAGACAAGGGAAAAAGTTCAAAAGACAAGCCGAGTCTAGACTAAACGTAATTCAGTCCTTGTCTTGCCAATCCAGGTCAATAATTCCTAAATAAGCCCAATTAGACGGCTTTTCTTTCACACCTAGATGCAAGAGCATATGTTGTGCCGCCTGTTCAGCTACAGGCTAAGAGCAGCACTCACAGTCAGAGAACCCACCTGTCCTCTGAAACCAAAATCCAACACTTCTTGTTTGGAGAGTTTTTTCTTCTCCCTTTCCCCCCTATTTTTTTTTGTTAAACCCCACCAACAAGGGGGTCTGGACACTGCCCTTACACTGAGCATAACCTGGCAGGCTTTGGCAATTCCAGACCACATCACATCACTTTGAATTCTGGAAAGTCTTAACTAGTCTATGCTTTTAATTGTGCATGTAAAGATTTAAAGTCACAAATTAACAAAAAGAAATAAAAATCAAGACCTTCAGAGGAGAAAATCCCAATGAATCCCCTAAAGCTGAGGGGTGCTGCTAAGGCCACGCACGGTACGTGCAGCGAGGCCACGGCCCCAGAGGCTGCTCTACCGGAGGGGCTGCAGCGGGGGAGAGCCCGGCAGAGCACACACAACACCCCCGTGTGTGTTTCTCCAGATCCCTCACCTCTGCCATCGCTCCTCCAGCAAACCCGCTCCGGAGGCAGCTCTGGCTGCAGTGCCAAGGGCACCCAGAGCACAGGCCGGCGGGATGGAGACCTCAGCAACCATCTTTCCCTCAGACAGAACCGGGTGGAGGAGCCAAACCTCTCCAGGGGCTGCACAACCAATGCCCCTGGCCACTCGGTGAGCCGGGACGGTGGCCCCGTGGTGCGGTGGCTCGGTGCTGCCTCCCCGGCCCCCGGCAGCGGTGTGTGCTGAGGGTGGGACGGTACGACCGCCGGAACCGAGGGGTGTTAATGCCAACCCCATCACACCACGTCTGCAGGAGAAGGGCAGAGTGGGAGGAGGGAACCTCTCCCTCACTGCAGGAAACGCGTAAAATAAGAACGATGTAACAACAGTAAGATTAATGAGCAGGGGGAAGGAGAATGCCAAGGAACAGGCGAGAAAACACAGGCCTACTGGAAACAGACAGGTCTGCAATGGACATTTTTCTGCCCTTACTGACACATTTGTGTTTCTGCCTTTCAGAACACCGAGGTTAACTTCCAGCAGCATATGTCAGGCAGAGCACGGGACCTTGCTGAAGAGCAGAAATCAGAAGGCTGCCTTGAGGGCACCAGGCTCCAGCCCTGCAGAGTCCCCAGGAACGACCCCCTCACGCTCTGCCTGGAGCCCAAAGGATCTGCAGTGTGATTTCAAACGCACTGTCTCCTGCTCCCTATGAACCCGGCCTTTGAACACTCCTGCTTTAAAAATGTAAAAGTCTTATGAATGTAAAACCTCATGTCTGAAACTACAAAGAGGACATTCTGCCTCTTCCCAGGGGGCAGAGATCCCCGAGAGCCACAGGGAGCAACCGCTCCACAGCTTCCTCCCCTCCTCGGGGCACGCTTCTCAGCGGCGTCCAGTGCACCTGCAGTTAAATGAAACCAAGAACCTAAGTGCTCAGTTTTCCCCAAAATGCAGGCCCTGGGAATACAGGGAGCCCGGGGAATCGCATCTGGTTCTTCCCACAGCGGGACCCACCGTGGCTGATCCGAGCCCAGCCGTGCCGTTCCCCGCTGGCCCCTGCGGGACACATGGCAGGGCATCGCTGTCCCACACCTCACTTTGGACCCGAGCAGGGACCGTCGGCAGCGCTGCGCTGACAAATGCAACCAGCCCTGGCTGTCGGAGAATTAAAGGACGGAATACGAAAATCCTGCACCAACGCTTTTAAAGGCTTGCTGAAGAAAAGCCACATCAGTGATCAAGAAGGTTCATCAATTATCTCTTAGGACTCCTACATGAAAAGCAGCTCCACCAATTTAAAAGAGATTACATATATTAAGCTAATGTTTACCTTAATTTCTAACTGTTTGAGCAGAGAGAATCACACCAGAGGATACAAATACATCAGTCCTCCTCCTAGCCCTTTCCTCCTCCCTGCTGCCCAGATGCACACCAGAAAATTACTGACAATTCAACCACTAGCATGACATAATAAGCTAAAATTATTGCTGGTTTCTCTTTTGTTCTTAACACAGTAAAGAAATCTCTTTATGTTACTGGACACAGTTTTCATGTTCTGTCCTTTACTTTTCCACTTCATTTCCTTCCCTTCCCATTTGAAAGGTGTAGCAGATTACTGGCTATCAATGGCCAGCTTTACAATTTGGGGTTATACACCCACAAAGCTTCACCCCCATCTAACAGCAGGCTCACTCACCTTCCTTAACCACAGGCTTTGAGGCAACGTGTTGGGCATTGATAGCCAACGCCTAAGGACTACATACAAACCACCAAGTTCTGCTTATTTGTGTCTTTTACTTAGTTTTACAACAAACAGGAGCTTTTCCATCAGGATGAGAATTAGAAGAGGATTCCACACACGGGGAGCTCAAGCAGCATTAAGATGTTTCCATCCACGTTTTCAGAATTTAAGTAGGAAGAGCATTATTTCTGGTACTTACTGCTGAGATCAAATTCCCCCGCCTGAGGCCAAGCCATCCCTGCTTCAGTTTGTCGTAAACACCAATTAACACTCCAGCTTGAACGGAACCTGGTGGCCTGACACCGACCCGCTGGGATTTGAGATCATCTGCTCTTATTCCAAAACAAGCGAGCTGAGCCCGGCGCCTCTCCGTCCTTCCTCCCCCTCCCTCGGCCCGCAGCAACTGATGCTGACACACCAGGCACCAACTGCACTTACCTGGAAGTTATTCCAAACCCCTCGTTACTCTACACAGACAATTACAACTGAATAAACTTCTTCCGATGCTGCTTTCATTTTATTTGAGTTTGCTTCTTCCAAAATTAAGATCTATTTCCCTTTTCACCCCTCCTTATATCCACTCTCATTTTTGCTCTCTGAAGCCAATGTGAAACACAAAGGGATTTACTGAGTCAACAAAATCCTCCTGACGGGAGTGTCAGCCCTTGCATAGATCTATGAAAAGGAGTGACGTTCAGAGCGACAGGCTAAGGATGTCACTGTCAGCACTGATGAATTCACAAAGGCAAACACATTCACCAGCTTCTAATGAAGGGAGGTGGTGTGCGAGGAACAGATTATAGTGAGATGTGACGCTCCTTCCTCGTTTCTCTTAGAAATAAAGAAGGATTCATGGTCCTGTGAAGCACGAAGAGGAGACTGTTCAGAGGCCAGGGGTCTTCATTCTGTTGGACTGAGAGACACCACCCTTCGAGGCTCAGAGCTGTTCTGGCAGACCCTCCCTTCGCCACAGAACAACGTGTGTCTGTGTGTGTCACCGTGGCAGCACACGGAGGAGACCGGCGGCACGGCTCTGGCTACACTAATGCATTCTTCTTTTCACTAGGAAAACCAAGTGTTTTGGAAAGTGAAGAAAGTATTTAGAAAAAGAATCAGTAATTCCTCTATCAGATTTTCTTGAAGTTCTAGACATTAAGTCCAAGCCAGGCAATTGGAAAAAATAACCCTCAAGTGCTTGTGCAAACACACTCAGAAAAATAGTTAACCATAAGTAAGAGAGAGGCTATTTCAGTCAGAGCACCTCAGAAACACCAATAAAAGGACAATTCAGAGGGAAGAAATGATGTGAAAGAAAAAAAAAAAGAATCTTTGAAGTATATGCATCCATGTTAGATACTGAGGACAGACGTATATGCCTGAACAATCCCTCTCAGCCAGTTCCATATGAAAGTCCATCAAAAATTACAAAATAAAGTCTTTACAGCCCTGGCAGCACCTTCCCGCTGCAGGTAACACCGTCCAGCAGGGAACTGCCCAGTGCACACCTTCTGTTGTAGGAAAACTGGCATTAACTAGAAAGGTGAAATGGAACACGTAATGGAAGCAACCAAGGGAACCTGCTGCTGCTCTACAAGCCCCCTACACGGCCCCAACACTGATCGTTTGTAGAGAAACCGCAACGAGACAGGATTTATCTCGGATTAACTTAAGGCACCAAGCACTCGGCACCGCAGCTGTGTTGGTAAGTGGTGTGTTCCTGCCAGCAGAGCCATGGACCGCAGGCCGGGTCAGCAAACAGAGGAAACCCCCGGGAACTGCCGAGATTTGAGGAGGAGAAGGTAAAAGGGAATTTGGGGCCGGGGAGACCGTGACCACCCCCCCAAATGACACCACCGACCCAAAAGAGATCAAAGGAAGAAGAAAACAGTCTGTGTGCTAATTCACACGGGAAGTGAAGAAATCTCCAGCAGTCACTGAAGAGAACACTGAACATGTATTAATTGTTAGAATATGCAATAATCAGTGTATAAAGAGGGGTATTTTGGAGATGAAGGCGTGCTCCCTTGGGACGGGCAGCCTTTTCTCCACCCCATGGAATAAGCTGGTAGGTTCTGTGACACCCCTGCTCTGGGGGGGCTGCACAGTGGGTACGGGACCCATGCTCGGGAGAAGGCTCTGGCAGGACTGTGCCAGGCAGAGAGCTCGTTCTGTGCCGCGGGGGAAGGTGAACCCTTTAACAATCCCAGTCTGCGGGGGTTGCTGCGGGCGCAGGGAGAGCTGGGGGTGGCCGTGGGGGTGGCAGTGTCCGGGGAGCCACAGGTCTCCGCCGGGGGGGGTGAAGGCAGGCGTGGGACAGACAGAGTGACACCGCACCACCAAGGGCTCCTCCGACAGGACTTTGAGACGCTGCAGGAGTTTGACAACCCGCCGTTCCCCAGCCCCTGCAGACTGCCACTGCCACTGCCACTGCCGCTGCCGCTGCCGCTGCCGCAGCGCTCAGGCGCCAGCGGGGAAAGGCTTTGCTGGGCGGCAGGAGCTCAGAGAGCAGTGGGGATCCTCCCTCCGGGGATCAGCCCCCGGCTCTGTGCTCGGCCCGGCACCAAGTGCTGGGGTGTCTCTGCAGAGCCCACAGGCTTTGCACACCCCTACGGCACCCCCCTGCACCGATGCTCGTCCCCACGGAACGTGGGAACGCTGCCCAGGCAAACGTCAGCGATCCCCGGGTCTGCGGGGACTGCCGGGGCCACCACAGACACCCCGGGGAGTTGTGCTC
This sequence comes from Tringa tobata, assembly GCA_033628505.1. Classification (NCBI taxonomy): domain Eukaryota; kingdom Metazoa; phylum Chordata; class Aves; order Charadriiformes; family Scolopacidae; genus Tringa; species Tringa tobata. The sequence goes on from JAHREE010000135.1 coordinate 1,689,784, forward strand.
CCCTGGGCAGCAGGAGGGACCAGCGTCCCCCTTCTCCCCCGTCCCCACCGCCAGCACCAGCTGCTGCCGCCGTGTTTCCCACAGAAAACACAAGAGAAACAGCATCCAGGGACATGAACCCGCCCCCCACACCCTTTAGGTGCAACCCAACAGCGGGGCGCTGCCTTTGGCAGACACACATCACAAGGAATGCAACAGGAGTTTATATTTTGCTGTGATTGGGGTTTTTAAAACTAGTGTACTTACAGAACAGAGAGCTCACAGCTTCGTTCATTAACAATTCCCCAGTGTTCCATCTACAGATTTTATTTCAAGGTGAGAACTTCAAACAAAGAGCTGCAAGTTTGCATTGAGCTCCCAGATCACTGACCTCATCAGGTTTACGCCTGCCCAGAATCACAGCCTGGTCAATGACTGACCGTGAACTCCCGAGCTTGCCAGGAAACGCCGTTCCAAGATTTACCTTCTCTCTGGTAAGGCCTGTGCTGCCTCAGGAAAGAGAGGCTGCGGGTGAGGGCTGGTCTGTATGTGCCACCAGCACACACCACCCGCACCGCCGGCTCGGCCCCGCTCCCGAGGAGAATCCCTGCTCCCGAGGAGAATCCCTGCTCCCGCGCAGCCGCCCACCCCACACCCTGCCCCACACAGCTCTGCCCCCGCCACGTCCACGCTCCGCTGCCGCCCGGCTCCTCCCTGGAAAAGGGTTCCTTCCAAACGGAACCAGAGCGCTCTGAATCCAGAGCATCGCTCCTACGGCATACCGACAGAAAACGCAGAGAAGTATTTCATAAATCATATCTAAAATGACTTAAGCGTCTCTAACACGCTGCAACCCAGAACTGCAAGCACACGTGTATATGACTCATCTCTTACTTATGCACGGATTAATTTTTTTCCTGAATCTAAAAAAGAGATTTATGATTAACCGAGGTACTGATACAGTAGGGGGGGAAGCGTTCAAGCGTGCGAGCCCTTTGTTTAAAAACACATAGTTAATTTACTTACTTGTTCACACTTCAACAGAAAAAATGAATATGAATTAAGACTGAACTCTTAAATAGTACATAACAATTTATGAAACAACTCCTCAAAAAAAACCTGAACCCCCATGTCATAAAACACTGAAGATAAATCTTAAAATAATACTAAAATAAAATGCAATAATAAACTTAACTGTTGCCTATAACAACACTGAGTTTTAGAACCAAGAAACAAGAAATAAGTGTTTTTTTAAGAACTGTAACATTAAAGTTAGAAGCGGAGGATATGCAGAACTAGGTAATTCTGTTTGCTTTTACAGGAAGGGTATCCAAAGTCCCTTATCCTTTTAAGGAAGGCCTATAGAATACGAGACAAGCACATTAACAAGCTATGAAAATAAACATATTTCAAACCACTACAGCAGTACCGCAACTCACCTGTACTATAGTATCTTTTAAGTTCCGTGCGTCTGATGTCTTTCAGCTGACTGTATTTCTTCTTTTTCTTTTCTTTGTCTGGAGCAGATTCCTTTTCCCCAGCAATTTTACAGTTGTCTTCAGAGGAACTGATTTGCTCCAAAATAACTTTACTTTCATCATCTTTCTCAGGAGGTGTTTTGGAAACAGGAGACCCAGGGGACTTGGCAGAGCCGGTCTCGGTGTTTGGCTTGGCTTGCCTTTTCTTTTTCAAACTGCATGAAGAAAAGACCCACAACATTAAGACGAAGCCAACCTCTACAGACAAGTTAACTCACTCGCTAACTTGGTTTTTAAAAAAACTAATTTAATATCAGAATTCCTTATAACTTTGTAAAACCCACACACTTTGCATCAGTAACTTGGTAACTAAGATTATCCTACAGCATCCTCTCCAATCACATCAGCATCTCAAGGGTAGCTCCTCAGGAATAACAAAAAAAGTGATAAAGTTTTTACTGTTGTTCACTGAGGAGGAAGAACGGGGGAAAAAGAAACAAAAAAAAATTGAGAAGTCGTTTTGTTTGAAACTGTCGTACATCTAAACACAGAAACAAGATACCGAATCAAACAAGATACTGAACGGTGCTTCCACGGCGCAGCCTAGGATAAAATCAAACCTCAGATCCCATGGATTGTAACGCAACACCGAACAGAACAATTTCACAGTCAACTGCTCCTGCTTTGTAAGGCTCCTTGTTTTGATATAAACTTGTTATTTCTTTCCATGTTGTCCAAGGTCATCTCCCCGTGGCCACCCCTGCCCCCACGGCGGTTCTCCGGGTACAGCCCACACACCACCGGCACCCAGGCATCCCCCACCCACGGGGCCACGCTCGGCTCTGCGGGAACATTCCCCTTCCCAGGGACACCTTAACCAGCTGCCTACAAATATTGCAACTCAGCACTACAGCAACGGGGGTATTTTCTTCTTAGAAGGCTCCTTAAAGCCCAGCTCATGTGAGAGAGATGCTTCAGGAATCCTAATGCAGAATTTTCTGCTAAATCTCCACCTTTAGCAGTGCCTTTGCTGAGTGTGCCACTGAAATACCCCCCGTGACAAGTCCTGGACACACACCACACACAACTCACGGAGAGATCCTCCCCTCGGGCCCATCGACTTCTCAGTTCCAGGGTACCCAGGGAGGGAGCAGTACATTAAACCTGTTACCTGCACAGGGAGAATTATGCACAGAAAATACAGACAATCGACGAGTCACTACCAATGGGAAACAGCTACATGATCCCACGGCAGCAGTTTACTCAAGGGAAAACTTATCATATTAAGTTACAATATAATGCAGGAATTTCGCAGATTCTTCCTTCCACCTTTAGATGCTATCAATATATTTTTTCAGGCTACAACACAAGAATAAATACACAGAGCATTCTGAGTTACAGTACGACATTTCAGGCTACACACCTCCCACCTTTTTTTTTTTAAAAAAAAAAACACAACCAAACATTAAAACCAGTTCCTAAACTTAGAATATCCAGCTTGGGACCGAGAAGAGTCAGTTTCTCAGACCACGTGTGACCGACACTTTCCAGCGAAACACTTCCAAAGACTGTCTTGCAAAAGCTGTGTCTACCACACGCGTGTGTACATGTATTTCCTAAATGCTTCCCAAACCCGACCCCCCGAGGGTCGCCCCTCGCGCAGAGCCCTGGTCCGTACCCGGCAGCGCGGGCTCTGCACAGCCACAGGCACCCGCTGGCGGGGAGCTCCACGGGTCAGGTCCTGGCTACACACAAAAATAACCCTCAGGGATTTAGAAAAGATAATCACACAATCTTCATGGTTGGAAGGGACCTTTTAGATCACCGAGTCCAACCACGAAAAAAACCAAACCAAACCAAAACCAAAAAACAAACCAAAACAAAAAAATCCAAACCAAAACAAAAACAGAAACAAAACAAACAAACAAAAGAAACCCACCACAAACAGACACAACTCCACAATCTCAGCACTAGAGCATGCCCTGAAGAGTCACATCTACACGTTTCTTAAATCCCTCCAGGGATGGTGACTCCACCACCTCCCTGGGCAGGCTGTTCCAGTGCCTGACCACCCTCTCAGGAAAGAAATTCTTCCCAATATCTAACCTAAACCTCCCCTGCCCCAACTTCAGACCATTTCCTCTGCTCCTGTCATTATTCCCTTGGGAGAAGAGGTCAGCCCTCACCTCTCTACACCCTCCTTTCAGGGAGTTGTAGAGGGCCACGAGGTCTCCCCTCAGCCTCCTCTTCTCCAAACTGAACATGCCCAGTGTGACTGTGTGACTTGTTCTCCAGACCCCTCTAGACCACTCACCATAAAAGTGAGTACATCTGTAGAACAAATGAAGCGTTTTGTTTAGACTAATGTGAATTTGCATATGCAAAGCAGGGTTATTTCTCACTAACCAGCTGCAGCAGCCCCCGAGCACCCCAGTCCCAGCGCAGTGTCGGTGCCCAGCCCCTGCACACA
>JAHREE010000135.1:1693810-1722360 GCA_033628505.1 Tringa tobata
CTCCCGCTCCCTTCGTTCTGATCACAAACTGCCAAGAAAGCCTTCCCGAGGATAAACGTGGTGTCTCAAACCAACAAAAAAACCCTGCTGATGGATACACAGAACCCCTTTTTGAAGGAGAAAAAACAGGAATAAAGAGAAAAACCTCTCTAGAGGTCAACAGTCCTCGTGACAATACGAACAGCTTCTATCAGTATTTTCCTTGAAACAGCCTCATTTGAACTAGAGTTTCAAAGTTGCCCCAGGCAACTCTAAAAATAAAGAGCTAAAGCAGAACTGGTCCTTTGGTGACAGAGGAGAGAAGAAGAGCAGAAACCACCGCCTGCACCGAGTGACTGCAAGGGGGCTGACTGATGCTGCCCCCCACAAGACTTAACCTTTGATCCGATCCCCGCCGAGAGCCCCCAGCACAACCCCCTGCTGCTGCTGAGCACCCACAGGGCCACAGCACTTCTGGGGTGAGAGTGATAAAGAATCCAGGCGCTTCATCTTTTCTACTCCATCCTCACAGCTGGTTCCCGGGGGGTGCCCATCCTACTGCCCCCCACGGCTCCGCTTCGGGGCAGGGACCCCCCAGCCCAGCAAGCCGCAGCCTTGGCAGCAGGAACACATACTGGACGGTGACCAAGTGTCGGTGACACTCACCCTGGGACTGGGAGGGACTGCAGCTCCGCCTCGGGTACCATCTCTGCTCGGGAGATGCTGCTTTTACACAGCTCTAAAGCCTGGCCAAAACGACCCTCCACTTCACTCACTCTTGAAAAACCTCAACTGTAATATCCCAAGGAACCCAAACAAGCCTTAAACAGAATTTAAACCATAACAGCAACAGTTCCCTATGCTTTTTGACTTTACGTGCCCGCTCTTGGTGAACCAAATGCCCAGTCCCGCACAGACAGGGCAATCCATGGCTAACGCCCAGTGGCACAGTGCCCCGGGCTGGGGAGAGCAGAGCTGGAGGGCTCACTGCAGCCAAACAAAGCTCCATCCCCTGGGGGCTCCCCTCAGCCCCCCCTCGCCCCTCTCTCCCACGGACCGGGCACGCACACCACCCCCATCCCAAACCCACCACCTCCTGAGGAAGGTGGGGGCTGCAGGTCCCACCGGCTCCTCTCCACAGCCCAGGTGTTTGCTGCCTCTCAGGGCAAGACTTGCCAGGGAAGATGGATTTAAGAACACCATTTGTCAAATCATTTCCTTATTCAACTACTTTGTAAGATCTCGAGTGGTTCTGTTCGGTTTTGAAGCCGAGTAAAACCAACGCTCAGCCCCGTCCTCGTGGCCAAGAGAGCAAAAGGGAGGTGAAGGCCAAAGACCCCCCAGCAGGAGCCCAGGTGGTCTTGCCTTTCGGAGCCAACCCCCTGCCTCTGTCCCACAGACCGGCCCCGGGTCTGGGCAGGCAGCAGCGGGTGCTGTGTCCCTGGGAACGCTGCGGGGAGGGGAGAGAGGAGGAGGAGGGCAGGAGACACAAACAGCTTATCTGGGAGAACAGCCCCGTCGGAGGAAAGAGCCCCACACATCTGCGATTTCACTCAGACGCCAGATAACGGTTTTTAAGCTAATTGGTTCTGACAGGCAAAACATTTCTTCTGAATTTATACAGAGCATCCTTTTACAGCTCCTCCACCTGTTTTCTGAGCCACAACCGGTAAGGCGCTCCCCGAGTCTGTCCAGACGCCATCTCCCAGCCAGAGCCTCGCCGTGGCAGTCCCCGCTGTGCCACCGCACGGGGTGGCGGGGTCCTCCCATAGCCCCAGCAGGGTCAGAGGAACCGGCTCCCCACGGGCACGGAGGGAGACCCGGCTGCAGGGACCCGGGGGCACCCCCGGCAGAGACTGACACAGCTCACGACGAGGACCTGGAGAGGGCATCCCTCGGAGCGGGGAGGTGAAGGCACAGGCTGGGCAGAGCTCCCTTCAGCTCATTTGCAACCGGCTGCTTAATAGCTCGGGCACTGACGGGCAGGGAAGGAGCCAGGAAAGGTTTCAAGAAATGGCCTCCTCCATCTTCCAGACCCAAGCGCATTTCACTGCCTAAGAAAGAAAAATAAACCTGCATCTTTAGAATAAACCAGCCCAAATTTCCCGTGACGCTAACAAGGGGGGTGGTCAGTGTAAGACAAAAACTGAGGGGAGAGAGGAGAGGCGATGGGATCTGCACAGCATCCACCAGGAGAGGACAAGCAGGGTCTTTGCCCAGCCAAGCTGCACAACTCGGACACTAAGCAAATAGAGACACGGAAATCTGACAGTCATTTTTTTCTAGAAATTCCATTTGGTTTTGGTAAACGCTTACTCAACAGAGATGCCTAACAAACAACTGAATAAGACCTCGTTTGATACAGAATAATTAATCACAGAGCACCTGGTCTGCATCACAGGATGTTTAAAAAATTCATAGGATAATAGGGCATGATTTTTACAATGTATTAGATTAATAAAAATCATACAACACGGACAACTCACACTTTAGAAACAAAAGCATCTAACAAAGTGGCCCTCCAAAGATATAAAAAAAAAAGAAAGGGGAAGGGAGAAGAAATCTTCATTTTATCTTGGAGCTGACACAGTTTTCCTTTTGGGAAATTTTCCACAATGTGCATCCTCTAAAATGTGCCTTGCTATCTGGCACACAACCAGCTTAACATCCTGCACAGCACAAACAGATCACCTTCTGCAAACGCTGGGGTTTTTAATCCATTTATGCATACATGCAACAAGATTAACACTTTAAAACAGTTCAAACATCTTAATCTGTTTTGTTCCCATTTGTTAATTTACTTTGTATGCAAAATGACATACACCCCAATTATTTCATTCAGGTTTAACCATTTCCATCTAAATTTAAAACACTGCACTCAATATAATATGTACTAATTTCTCTGTCATCACATCACCCACCTCCCCTTGGCCCCACAGGTGCCAGTCCTGGCACAGCTCTGCTCCATCCCACCTGCTGGAACCTGCTCCATCCCACCTGCTGGAACCTGACCTGATGGAACATGCTCCCGTCCCACCTGGTGGAATCTGACCGAGAAGCCACCTCAGACCCCATAAATCATGAGTGTTGGCCGAGCCAAAGGAAGCCAGGCTGCTCGCCAGACCCTACAGCTTCACTCCTGACGTCCTCAGTGTGGCCACGGTCACTTCACAACAGGAACAAACACAAAACCATCTGTCCTCAGAGAGAAAACTTCCTAAAACCAAGGAGCACCCGGCCCGCAGGAAAGCGGGCTCCATGGACACCGGCCGTTCCAGGCTGGCGCCCATCCTGGTTTGGACACGAGTGAGCCACGGGGACGGATGTTTACTATTGCAACACACTATTACAGCAAAAATAAGGGATGGAACAGATTTCTTTACGACAGATTTAACAATTAACTTCAGAGGGAAAAAACCCAGGGAAAAAAAAAAGGTAGCTCGGAAGCAGTTACACCACGACCAACACTGTGGCCGCAGAGGCCGAGAGGTGCCCGCGCTCCGGTCGTTCCAAGGACAAAGAGCAGCGACAGACAGCTCTGGTAGGAGCAGCAGAGGTCCCAGCTGGGAATTTCCACATCGACTGAACCCCAGTTACTGACCGACAGCCGGGTCCCAGGCAGGGTGGGTCGGGAGCCGCGCTGGCCCCGGGGCCAAGGCTGCAGGGACAGGGGTCTGTCCCGTCCCTCCCCGCTGCCCCCAGCTCAGACTGGGCTCACTGCCCCTCCATCAGCTGCGACGGGGAGGGAGGGCTTTCTGGTAAAGCTGGTCTGGAATTTTAAAGACGTGGTAATCTTCTGATAGAAAAAAGGTCTTTGATTAAATGAAAATATGTTATGTTTCCCCCGGTCTTCTGACTGGTATCAGGGAATTTTAAATATCTCACTTAAGCTCTCTTATGTTTATTTTAGGGGGAAAAAAATAAAAATCAGCATTTCCCAGGATAAAACTCGAGAGCTTTGAGCTGTAATAAAGTTTTTATTTTCTTAAATTTAAGAATACAGTATTCCCACACACCTTAATAAACTTCCTATTTTCAAAGGCAAAACCTATCCCCTTCTTTTCTGTTTACTTCGCAAAAGAGGCGATGGTGTATTCAGCAGCCCATTGCCATGGCAACAGTTTAATGAAACCTCTTCCACAGGGAAAGGATTTTTGTTTGATTTAGAGATTATTGATTTATATATCTATTTGATTCCTTCTCTTATAACCTTGGTTTAAGTGCCAAACAGTACTTTCAGGACGGCAGCAGGATGACCCAGAGGCCGTGGCGCAGGCAGAGGGATGCTGAGCACCTCCCCAGAACACACTCGCAGCGAGAAGCAGCGGGGCACAAGTGGAAAAAGGCTCCATTTAAAGCATTTCAGAGTCATTGCTACAAACAAATCTCAACCATCCCCGCAGGTACCTTGGTTCTATGTTTGCATTCTTTGTCCCCAAACCACCTGTAACCTCTCTCACAGGCTCAGCAGCTTCACGGGCTCCCGAACAGAGCTCCCCTGACACCCAGCCCAGCAGAGGGAATGCCCGAGTGCTCTGAAGATCCCCTTACACGGGTTAAAGTTCTCAAAAGCACCAAGCAATGCTGATAAAGGAAGGGGGGGCGGGGAAAAGAGGAATCTGTAACTTCAGTGTTTGGAATAATGACTGAACCTGTCTCGTAGGATGGTATTTCAGAAGTGGGAATGCTAATCCCCCTCCTCCCAGAGGAGCGTTTGCATCAGTGCTTCCACACACAGTCATATGGGACCACCTTCTTAATGCTATGGCCAAAAGGCCGTTACCCGTAAGGGTAGAGATGACAAGGGAGGGCAGGGATGTCTCCAAGGGACAGTCCCGGGCCAGGCACGGACCAGTGCAACTGCTCATGCACACACACCTCATGCTAACGTGAGTATTTGGCACGGTGTGGTACCCTCCAGCAGCCCCACCGCTACGCCAGCGCAGCGGGTCCTCTGTTACCCTTACACCAGTAAGAGAGAAAGTGCATGTTAATTACAAAGTCTGAAAATTTCTCTGCAGTTCCTATATCAAATATTGTATTATTTATGCTTTTATTTTTGACTGAAAAATAGTTTGGATTTTTTCAGTTACTCTTCAGCTGAAACTTTTAGCATGTGATCAGATGGTTTATGGTTGGAAGGGGAGGGACAATCACTGCAGGAGAAAAACAATGGCAAAAAGTTAATTTGGTCCTCTGTCAGCAGGATGGAAGGGGTGACAGATGGACACAGGGGGTTCTGCGCCACCTCCATCTTCTCTGCAAGTCCCAGAGGTCCTCCTGCACTTCAGGCAGACACCGAATGAGAATGACACACTGGGGAAACCAGAAAGTTTCTACAACTCTGATCCTACAAGCAAGTTCCACCGTTCTGTTAAAGCTGACAGCAAGAGTCTTCATCTGCATAACATCACTTGAACACACCAGTTCACGAGCCCAGAGTCATATGCACTAGTTTTCTTAAAACTAAAGACACTCTGTGGGATTGCAAAAAAAAAACCAACACACAACAAACCCACAGTGGTTTTGGCAGCATTTGTAACACAAAACACTTCTGTAATAACAAAACCCTCTGGGCCTCAGGCAGCAGAACCGCTACACGCAGCGCCTGCTGCGCGCCAGGGGCAGAGCGGAGCATCGTCTTCTCAACAGACACTGAACATACATTTTCTGCTTAAGGAGAGGGCATTTTTAAAGATCGATTGAAGCATGTGATTAACACCTTGAAGTCGTGTTTTCATAGAAGCATTGCTGAAAGCAAAAACCAGCAGCCAACAGAAACGCACTGTTCTGTCAAAACCATCAAGTACAATCTGAACTTAGTTCACCTGCATCGGCTGGATGTCAGGCTTACGCCTGCTGAAATAAAAACAGCCACTCCAGAAAATCAGTGGTAGAAACCTGGAGTTACTATCAGTATATTAAGTGTTGTACAAGCGAAGTTCTCCATGCCAGAGACTCTGACTTCCTTCTCCTTCCTAAAAACAGCTTCTAAAAGAGGCCTTCCTGAAAAGAGCCCACCCCGTCGCCCAGTCCCACTTCCCGTGCGAAGGGAAGGGGAGCGGAGATTCACCATGCTTCCCCTCTTACACAAGCTCTGTATCTCCACAAATAGCTTCTCTGGTACTGGAACACTTTGAAGAACACTAAGGAAAGCCTCAGGGCCCCACCAGATATCTCCACTAAGTCTGTCATCCGGCAACAAAATTCTTCCTCAGTCCTAAGTGGCTCCGCTGCTCCTGAGGATGAAAGCACTGGAAAGAACCGAGGCTGCAGAAACCACTGCCTCCTTTCTGCTTCCCAGAGGTGGGAATTCCCATTGGGAATAATCCTGTGACTCACAGCTGAGCAGAGGACAGTAATTCACGCTCTGCTGCTGACTCTCATCCCGCATCGCATAATTACAAGGCTGCTAACGTGAAACCTCAGAGTCCAGAAAGCAGCAGCAGCCTGAGATGAGGAAATGGTTCCCACGAGAAGCAGCTTTCCCCCTGCACTGACATTCTCAGAAAAAGCAGGTTCCGTTTTCCCTCCAACCCTCATTTCCCAGGTCCACATCTATGACAAAAAGAAAACTTTCATATTTTTTATATACACCACAGTAAGTTTATGAGCAATGAACAGCCGGTGTCTCCCAGCACCCGAAGGACCTGACCAGCCTCCCCAGCTCTACTCAAAAGCTCCTGGGGCTGCTGTCTGAGAAATTCCAGACGTTCTTCAGTGCCTGAGAACAGCAAGGGTTGCAAAGGCCAGCTGAAATACTGACCTACGCTGCACCAGGCAGAAAGGCTGCGGAAAGCATCGAACCCCCTCCACTTTAAGTAACTGGAAGGCAAATCGCAATACTGTGTGTTTCAGAAAATATTTTATGGCTTCTCTCGGCATCCAACATGGCCAATCACCTACCCGCACATACACCCCTAAGTAACAGAGCAAATCACATCCACTGCAGCCCATAAATCAGAAACAGCGATACCTTCAGCCTTTTCCTGGAAAATAAAATGCCTCAGGCGATACATATTGTTGGTCAAAACAATGCGAGTAAAAGGCAATACTGCTTTTAGTGTCAATAACAGCATTATGAGGTAATGTTTATATGTCTGGAAGCAGAGCTAAGAAATTTCCATTATACAGATAAGCTGAAATGATGTATTATTTCCTAGAGTCATTTAAAAAAATGTAAGCATCTCCAGGATCTTGGCTTGACTATTCTTCACGCCCAAGATAAACCTCAGTGATGGTTTGTTTTAAAAACAATGTGTGGAAACTTTTCCTTCTAAAAGCAAAAAATAAATTATGAGTGCTACAGGAAACCTGAATAAACACCAACACTCGGGCTCCGCAGAGCACGAACTACGGCAAGGAGACCACTGCTGGAGAAACGGGGATCTGAGGAGCACCCAGTATTTGAAACCTGTCGCTTGGATGTAAGGAGTCTGGCCAACAAGAAGAGTACCCAACAGAAAAACCTCTGAGAGTCTGAGGTGCAGGAGCTGCCCTCAGAAAGCACATCTGTGCATCTCTTCCTGGGCTGGGCTTCCCTCCTCCCCAGCCACACGCTCCCTCTGCCCACTTCATCCTCCTCCTGTGTCTTTAACAGCCACAGGGATAAAAAACGTGAAACGTACAAATACCGACTACGGGAATAAAACAGAATAAAGCCAGAAAAATTCCAAATGAGATGCTTATAAACCTGTCAGTCTGTAATATGCAGAAGACTGACCAAAGGAGTGCCCGGAGCACGCCAGCCCATGAATGAGGGTAACAAGACCAATGTAAATTCAATAAACTCAAAGGCACCAAATCCCAGTGAGAATATTTTCCCCTAATACAGCACTTCATCTTTGACTTCAGAAATCTGGCTCTCAGTGGCGACCAAAAAAAAAGAGACTGAGAAATAAAATTCATAATTCCCCTGGAAATTATTTAAAAATCATTCAATGTAAGTCTCAGCTGTACAGTTCATCTCTGTAAAACTCAGCTGTAGAGTTCATCTCACCATCACATCCAGCATTCTCCAGATTAAGGTCACCACAACTTGGAGACGTAACTATTCACAAAATTCATGTAAACACCTCCGTCAACTTGTTGAAAACAAGTATTTTATTCAAATAAAGCACTACTTATTTGTAGTTCTCTGCTAAGAAAGCAGTAGAGATCTACTTGACATAGAGCATAGATAGATCGTACAAAGCAAACTCAAGTGAGGAAAGTTAAGAGACACAGAAAACCTGACACTAAGAGAGCCCTCTTTGTTATTCCTTCAATAAATGACTCAAACTCTCCCCTCACCATTTCTCATCTCTTAGAGCTCCCTGTCCAAATTTGTCCAGTCTCACAAAAGAGCAGCAAAGCAATTCCAGTCCCCAGCTGTACATTCAGCGTTCCAGGCAACCAATCTATAGCCAAGGCAATGCTTTCTATGTGAGACATCATCACTCATTTTGGAAACTTCTTTTTAAATTAAGTTAAAATGTTAATGGCTATTGATTTCACGAGGTGAAATACCTCTGACCTTGAGGCTATGCAAAGGGCAGGGAAAAACCCAGAGGTTCTCCATTCCATATGGAGAGAGGAAAGACAAAGGCATGTCGGGCAGGGGGAAATGGGAAGTTGTACCTGGGTCCAAGGGCACATCGCCACAATAAAAAGCACCAAAAGTCACAGTACCGTGAGGGACCCAATACCCACTGATGTGCCATCCTACATCTGCATTACACTGTGCCGTTTCTTTTCTGACCTGCTGGATATCAGGGCAGACTTCCCAGGGACAGGAGACAGGTCTCTGCAGGAGCTGGGGTAATATGGGTCCATTCGGGAGCTCATGACACAGAAGTCAAGAGAAGAGCCTAAAAAACAGGCTTTGAAGAGTTAGGCAAGAAAACTTAACTGCACAGAATAGTCTTTCAGTAGGAGTAACAGGCTTAAATAAGGACCTATTGCATAAGATAAATTTATGCTTGCATTTTACTCTTTTACCTCTTGCCTGTTGAACTCCCACGAGCTGTAACATCTTATCTGCATAAGGAATCTAAATTGGTCTTTAAAAAGCTTTGTAGAGATTTCAATTTTATTTGAAAAGTTACTTATTTCTTTTCTTGCTAACGGAGGCAAAAAGTAAGCCCTTTACCAAAAAACACAGTGGGCGAGGGAGCGTTTGGTAAGAAGCAAACATGGATGGTGAGGGCTTTGTTTCAGCTTGATTTGCCAGAGGGAGGGGAAGAAACCCCAGGAAACTGAGGCACTCACACCATGAAGATCCACACTGGAAAGATTCAATGGCTGCGTGGCGCTCTCTGTAGAGAAATTTTCTATATTTGAAAGGATAAATGTTTAAATCAGCTTATTTACAACACTAAATGTGGGGGACAGAGACGCGGAGAGGTATCTCGTGTTAACCTTGCCCCCTCTCCAGCAGTTGGTGGTGGTCTGTCAGCCCCCAACTCCGACACGCTGACCACCGCAGACACCTTGGGGCTCCCCAGCCAACCTTCCAAGGAGTGCCAGCGTAACCAGTCACCGGCACCACTCTGCCAAAGCTGCCCAGGAGGGCCAGGACTTCACTGGCCCGAAAGCCAAAAGCCTTCTGATGGAAGCCACACACCTGGGGACGTGGCCAGGCAGCGAGGCCACTGCTCATCCCCGTGCTCCCTGGCCCTGCCAACAGAGACCTTGGCTTTCTGTGAGCAGGAACTCAACGGAAGGAGCCATCATCTCCCGTTTCGCAGCTCATGCCTTTGTCCTTGTTGATACCACAGTAATCTTTCCTCTCACATTAAGGAGTGAATTTGTCTATTACAATTTGTATATTTTCATTAATATAGTCCCCACAGTAGCTATAAAACACTTTATTTCATCAGCATTGAATAGATGAGTTTTCTCCTTTCTAACCAGGATTCTTCCTCCCAGCACTGGGTGGAGCAGAGCCCTTTTTCCCACCCTCCTGGCAGAGAGCAGTTTTCCCTCCTGCTGGCAAAAACTCTAACCCTTTTCCTATTCTCCTCCTTGGACAGCAGCAGGGTCTTCTCCCACAACCATCTGGGGACAGGCAAACATAACGAAATTCACGAAAAGGTGTGGGGAGAGCCCTTGTCTCATAAGAATGTTTACTACACCAGTTCAGATTTCCTAATTTTGTAAATACTATCTCAGGCTCACAAAATGTAACAGTAGTAAGAGGTAAGGGGGAAAACCCCAGTAATGGAAGCAGAGGGGCTCTTGTGCTGGGGAATCAGCCAAGGCTGCTCCGAGCTCAGTACCGTCAGGGAGGGCTGGGGTCTGACATGGCACACAAACGGCGTGAGGCCAGAACTCCACCGAACTCGGGTGCCTCAATGTCAGGCCAGAACAGGCATCCACGGATTCTAAAACACAAAACAATCAAACCTGACGGCAACATGAAAGCCCACGGCCGATCAAATTGTCCCCGTGTCCCTCCATCGAGCAGCTAAGCTGGGAACCTCATCTACATCAACTCAAAAGCTAAATTGTAAAAAGTTTAAAAAAACAGGTAAGGACACTGTACCAAAGGGAATGTGAGCCGCCTGTTACTCTCAGGTACTCACCTGACATTTCCATGGGTCATCAGGCAAAGCACTCAAACCATTCACCGTCCAGAGGCGAGGACCCCGTGTAGCAGGGGTGTGGGCTAGACTTTGGTGCCCGGCTAATCCAAGGAGAGGTAACTGCAGTGCTGCTCCTGTCCCTGCCCGCACACACGGCACACTGACGGTAAGCGGGGCACCCACCTTCTCACCTACTGCCGGTGCTGCTAAAACCTGACTTGAGGGTCTGCAAGAACATTCTTGTAGAAACCACACAGGGGTTTGCCTACAGCAGGAACTTCATTTAAGGACCTGCAGCCTACCTAAGGAAAAAAGATGCAAGGCAGGAGGGAAAGAGACAGACGATGTCCCCAAACTCACATTCCAAGCAAATGCTAGAGCTAAGAACTGATTTCAGGTCTTTTTGACCCTTCCCTAATGTCTTGTGCCCACACAGGACACACTGCCCCTGTGAATTTCTAAGAGAGAATAGCCACAGATGACCCAGGAAAGCTGCAAAACTAAACAAAATGTCAAGGACTTTGCTGAAAGTCTCTTGTGGCTTTTCCATTCTGCTCAGCAGACAGCATTCAGAAAGGACTCGACATTCTCTCCAGTTCTAAAGCATCTGAGACACCTCTCAAACCTGAGCCTGCCTTAACAAGAAATTACTTATGCCTTAGTACAATTCCTTTGGCTACTTTCCTTTACCCCACTCGATACCTCCCTCCTCTGCTACAGGTGCCCTTGTTCGTTCCCCTTCCCAAATCCCAAACAGCAACAGTCCTTGCAGTCAACATCAACATAATTGCATTTCTCCAAAGGGAAGCAAATTACCCAGCATTAACAGATGTCCTTTGCCACAAAACCTCCTCAAGCCTCCAGCCACCACCACCCCCCGCCTGAGCAGCGCTAGAGAAGTGCTGCAGCTTCTCCTCTCACTGCCAAGCGTGCGACAGGCAGGTCTGTGTGTGTCTGTAATGCACCAGGGCCAGTGCTTCAGCCCAGCTTCAGTAATATTTAGTACAGAGGGAAGAGAGTAAATGCTTCTCCTCTCCAACGGGGCAGAAAGTATCTCTGAGTCAAAGCTGGTTTTCATTCTGATTTCCTCGCCCTCCCGTCCCCCCAGGAGTGAGTTTTGGTTCTTGTAGGTGGCAGCTCAGAGAGGTTTACAGACATGCTAAATCAACACAGATAAGTTTTTAGGAAACCAACATAACTTATTTCTTAAAAATCACCAATCGTGAATTACAAATAATAAAAATGATTGAACAAAACCACACTGTTTTTATTTATAAAGATGATACAGTCTGTGCAGCTCACCCCTTCTAACCTGATCATATCCCATGAGATAACGCAACTTAGTCTAGGCTTCATTTGAAATCAGACAAACTTTAGGTTTAGTCATGTTTATGTTTTAGATGTGTTTGTTTATAGAAACACTCTTCAGGAACTGGATGCCAAAAGCTCAAACACGGTGCAATTTGCAACTGAGAACCCAAGGGCAGTTTTGTGTTACAAACAACAATTACAACTCGAGTTCATCTCCACTACCCAAAAGGAAAAAATCACCACTGCAACATCAGGGAGACAGCAGGGAAAGCACTTTCTGGACACACAATGCAGCAGGGGCTTCATTTATATACATACCTGAAAACTCATAAAGCCTTGTGAAAAAGGCAGAACGAGGAGTTCCATATTTTAATCAACATTGAAAGGAAAGCCGTAACCTTACCGAGCAAAATAGCCTTGTCTTCGTTCCTTTTTCTCTTCCTTGGTCTCCATTCTGTAGAGTCCAACGGGCAGGGCGAGCGGCCAAGCGCGATGCTCCTTTTCACCTCAGCACCTCACATCTGGGCACAGTCCCCTGTATATAACACGTAAAAAGAGGATGTTCATAAATCAACATGTCAAGAACACCTATAAACCCAACTGGGTTGTGGAAGCGCAACTGACCCGGTGACAAAGGCAAGTAAAAGTGTAAGCAGTCCCTGCTTGCCAGGTGGTAGCCAGGGAGCGCCCAGGGAGACAAGGGCGATGCCCACAGCCCGGCCAGGCTCCGCGGCAGAGAGGAGAGACCCTGCAACACGGGTAACCCCCAGAGCAGCAGCCAGGGCGAGAACCCTGGGAGGACTGAAATCTTTTGCAAGCTGTTTGTTAAACAGTTTATACCAAAACATCTTCCTGGTGTCATGTGTTTTATGGACAGGAAGATCAAAAGCAGCTTTGGAAATACCCAGTACAAACAGCACAGCCAGAAAGACACACAATGTTCACTTTATAAAAACTCTGTAAAATAGCGAGAGATAGGAAAGCTTTAAAGCAATCTAAAGAAAAGAAGAGATCTCCACACTCTTTACAGTGGTTTGACTGCTGTGAACGATCCCCAGGTTCAGACAAACAGGGAGGACGAGGACGGAGCTCCTGCTCTCCAGAGGAACCACAGCCACCTGGAGAGCAGGGAGGTTTGTGAGGAGCTGGGCAGGGGGCAGAGCAGGGACCCCGGGGGCAGAGCAGGGACCCCGGGGGCAGAGCAGGGACCCCGGGGGCAGAGCAGGGACCCCGGCTTCCCATGCCAAAACTACCACCTCTTCGCAGAAGGCCCTGCTAAGGCCCTCGGGAACCAGAAGTTGGGAATTTCAGAACGACTCGGCAGTTACCGCAGTTAGTGCCACGCCACATCAGCTGCTCTCCAAGAATCCTTCCAGGACGTGCCCCCTCTCCCCCTCCCCAACACCCCGACGGGCACACCGCAGGACGAGTGAACCTCCAAAGAGCTCTGTATCAGCCGTACAGGCTACAGCACAAACCAGAGCTTCCCACTGAACGTTTTAGTCTAATGGGCTGTATAACAAACAAATGGAAGCCACACAAATTATGATTCGCAGCAGAAGGAGAAATATTCCTCTGGGGCCTAATCAGTACCCATTATTTTCCCCTGCATTAAAGGATCATAAGCTACAAACTGCCAGATGTCAGCAAAAGAGATAATGTAGCAAAAATAGACTAATCTACTTGAAAAGCCCAAGAACATACCACACTAGGTTCTATCAGAAACACCATAATTTTCTCTCCATATTTACGGAGCATCAGTCCACAGCTATTAAAGTCCATTCCTTCAAAAAGCACTTTTTCTTACTCATTGATTTTGAATACATCCTGCCCATCAAAAAGAATCTGGTCTCTCTGTTCCCCGTGCGTCAGGTGGAGTCTCACAGCGATGGTCACTCCTGAAATGCACATCAGCCCGTGACACTTTGGCTTTACGAGAACGCTATTCCATCCCCACAGGTTAAGGCACGTCCAGTGCTCAGCCCGACAGGGACGCCCACCCCACGGCACCAAACACGCTGTCCTGCCCAGAGCCCCAACACATGCTTCCCAGGAACTTCAACACATCTCCGTCTTCCCAGTTGGGGCAGACCCTTAAGTCTTGAGCAGAGGAGAAGGGGTGGCTCGCTCAGGGCTGCGCTTACAGACAACCCCCCAAGCTCGGAGCTGCAGCCCCACAGCACACCAACCCCAGGGGCCCAGGTCCACAGACACCAGGAACCACCACGGAGCACCCGGAGAAGGCTAAACCCACCGGGAGGGTGGGAAGGAGGAGAGGGAAGCGGGGGGGCACCCTCACCTTGCTAGAGAGGGGTCGGCTGGGACCAAGGGAGGGAGATGAGAGCTGGCCTCGGGGCATCACCTCCCGCAGCTCCAGGGCCTCTCACACCGGCACGGGGAATAAACCAAGAACTTTTAAAAAATTAATTATATTCAGAACCAATGGGCAGCCAGAATATTAGAATGTTATCCAGAGACCAGAAATAACAAAGACATTCAGGTGATTTTTTTTTTGTTCTTTTGCTAATAAAAATGCAGAGGCATCTCATATCCGGTCACCAACTAACGAACGTTTCCACAGTAAAATAATTGAACATCAGGTCCCACTCTGTTGACTTAAAAGTTATTTAGCCCACCTTCTTAGAAGAAAAAAGGTGATGTTCTAGGAAGGCATATTTACAGCTGAAAATTACACTTTGAAAACACAGTACTGGGCAAAGCAAACTGCTTAGAAGCCCTGACTGCACAACCTCTGTTTGATTTTTTTGTTGTTGGGAATTTTTCATGTACCAGTTGGCTTTAAGGAAGGAAAAAAAAAAAAAGCAGCCTGCCAGCTGGGAGGATCACAGTGTAACCTGCAGTAACTGCTACTGAAAAGTAGTATTTCTGAAAGGTCCTTTCCAATTTTTAGTTCTCTAAGCAGTAACAGAACAAAAGCCACATTTACTTCACAGGTTGCCACTGGTACTTTGAAGCCACATCAAACAAAGCAAACAAACTCCGCACTTCCCCTCTACCTCTTTCATATCTCCCAAGAAAGAAATTCCAGATATTCTTTATTAACATTAACTGCTTAAAATATTAGTAAGGATATATAATTAAAATGAATCTTGGTTTCCTGGTAGATACAAAGACCAAATCAGGTAGACTATTAAAAACGTACATATTTGGAGGTTTTTACAGGCTGGGAGAGAGACACCTCACTGGTGTGGTGAGCACAGCCTGAACTCAAACCATGACAAAGCTGATTTTATACCAATTTCAGGCTCAGTTTAACCCTTTCTATACTGAAATGGAAACAGGCAGTGAAAAGCTTGTATTACGTGTCTACAGCAGCATTAATTCTTTAATATTAAATTTATTAATAGGTAATTTCAAGAGGAAAGTTATTCCTGATGGACAAACAATGCATTTAAGTAAGGATCCTGTTAAAAATTTGCCCCTCTCCAAATTCAGCCGATGTCAGCATCTAATAATTATATGAAAAAAAGAACACAACACATAAAAATATACTGTACTTTTTGCTGTTAGTCCTATTCCTCTTTTTTTTTTTTTCATTTATATTAGCATATTTTTGCATTCTTGCTTTGCCTCTTTAGGCTTGCTGCCAGGGAGTTTTGGGGATGCTACTGGGAGCTTGCAGTGAGGGTGGGAACACTTCAGCAAGGCTACCAAAAAAAAAAAAAAAAGTAAAGAAGTTTAAAAAAAAAATTGAAATAATCCCAGGCAGAGGCTGACCTGGTGACGTGGGTACCCCCACCACCTGCCCCCAGCACTGCGGGGCAGCAGCCCCCCGGCACCCTGCCTCGGGAGCAGCAGGAGGGGGAGATGCTCCAAGTGTGAGGACAAACAAAGGGGAAGGGAACTGCACTTTTGAGGGGAACATTAAAAATAAATAAATACATGACTAGAGCATCCTCTAAAGATTTTGATACATTTATCAATTCTTTCTCCCCTCTTTTCCCTCCCTGCTCAGGCATGCAGGGCAGTACACCTTGCTCTGCAGCACGAGGAGTTTACACCTTCTGGAGACAGGGAAGGGACCCGCCTGCTGCCCGGGGCAAGCACCCAGACATCCCCTGTGCCGGCTCTGAAGCAGCAGCGACCGACCCCCTGCTGCCAGCAGGACTGTCCCAAACCCTGCAGCACGTCCAACAGCACCAGCCACGCAGAAGCCAAGGCAGTATCTGATTAGTTTTAGAACATTCGATGGATTGATAGCCTGTCTCCGGCCGTCTGCGCCCACTGCACGTCCTGGAGACACACAGAGAAAATAAAATAAAATAAAAACCGTTCAAGACCAAGATCATGCAATTCTCTAGCTAGGTTTTCACCCCCCTGTAGAGTCAGTACCTCTCGACCTTTCACGGGGCAGGAAAACGCTGCAATTCCCTGCTCTGCAAAGGGGGAACCGAGCGCCGTGAAGCTCCTCCGCACCCCCCGAAGAGAGCAGAGAGCCACGTGTGAGAGCATCTCCCACCAGCCTCACCCACAGCACCAGAACCAGGCAGGAGACGGCTTCGACACGGAGCCAGCCAGTATTTTCTGTCTGACATTTAAACCCACAAACTGTGGAGCCGGACAGCACGGTCTCACCTTTATTAGCCTCTGGGGGCAGAGGCACAGAAATTAAAGCCGAGACCCACAAAAGGAAGAAGCCCCTCTCCTCTGAGGACAGAGGCTGAAATAGCGCTGACGGCTCCTTCAGGAAATGTGTAAAGAAGCTCTAGGGAAAGCAAGTCCAGGGGCACATCCTGGACCTTATCAGGGCCCCACGGCAAGCAATGGTGGCAGCGATCACACTGTGAAGAACAAGCAGGGAGGTGATGTCCCGAGCCGGGGAAGGCAGAGCACTCCCAGCAAGGAGCCCCGCCACACGGCCACGGCAGGGACGGAGCAGGGACACCCCCACGTCAAGGGAGGGGGACGCTGCCCAGACACACCGCTGTCCCCACTCTCTGCTGTGGCATCCCACACAACATCAGTTATTTATGTTTGCGACCCCCTTTTCCCTCTGCCCGGGACCCCAGCCCTGCGGGCAGCCTGTCCTCCCCACGCACGGCACCCGGAGCTGCCACCGTCCCTCCTGGGGCACCGACAGCGGCTCTGCCGAGACCCGAGCTCTGCAGCTGCAGGGCTTCTACCAACAACCAGCCTCCTGGGGACACCCCCAACCCCAAACAAGACACCCCGAGAGACTGCAAGGGCCACACCAAGCAGCCAGCAGGAGCCCAGAGAAAGGCAAGGCAGGCAGGTAGTGCTTCACCAGCAGCATGAAAAAGGTGGGTGAAGCTGGCAGAGTAAGGAACTGCGGAAGGAACCACAGACAGAGGGACAGCATTTCCAGAGAACTGGATGCCTCAGGGACCGGACTAGCCAGGCTGAGCTCTACTCTTCTGTATCCTGCTGGTGCCTTTCACTGGGCGGAACAGCAAAGAGAAAGGCTTCAGAATAAACACTGCAGCATCTCCAGAGGAAAGGTACGGGAAATGCAGGGCCAGCAAAGAGCAGACTCAGCTACAACTCTTTTAGTCTTCCCTTCAGGCGGAATGACCTCGCTAAAAGTGAGATTGGAAGCTTAGAAGCTTTCAGAAAAGCACTAGCACAAGCCGATAAAACACAGCATAGACTAATTACATCAAGTTAGAGTCAGTAGAATGGACAAAAAGTTGTTTATTCTAAAGATACCTTAAGATAAATATGGAAATTTCCTTAATACAATTATACAGTCACATTATAACTATCATGTAAAGTGCAATGTTATTTCTCAAACCTTACTAGAGAAGTCCATTACACATAACCGGAGGGTGCTAAGCTAACCCAGGAGAGCTCTCCACCTCAGTGAAGCTGAGGCTGACGACTCAGCCCTTGCTGGGGTGAATAACCCTTATTAATGCACACAGCTCCACTGGCCTGTCGTGTTTCTTGTAACAAGACTGCACTCTCAAAATCCCCAACTAATTGAAATGCAAAAATTAACAGACTGAAAATAAGTCTGTATGCAGAAGTGATTTCCGGACGTCTCGTTCAGATTAAGCACAGACCAGTATCACCAGTTCCCTGTCCCCAGAGGGACGGGTTCAATGTGGCTGCCGTCCCCGGGGACCGCCAAGGAGAGAGGAGGCAGGAGAGGCCGCGGGAGCAGAGGAGAGGAGCTGGGGCAGCGCTGGGGAGGCTGTTCCCCCCACAGCCGTGCGTTCGGCCGGCAGTCAGCACTGCCCAGCCGACCAACACCTAACGACAGGCGCAGCCTGCATCACTCTCCGCTCGCCAACTGCATCTGCACCAGCCCCTCCAATGAAATAAACGAGAACCTACATAACCCAAACATTTCTGATTCGGAAACTGAACAGTAACAACACTCGATTCAACTCCAAGGGACTCCCCGGCCGAATTATTCCTACCTGGCTTGGGAGGAGACTGTCACCCCCTAACTCTGGCTGTCACGTGTCACACAGAGTAAGGGGAAGCAGAAGAGCTATCAGGAATCCCCCGTCACCAGTAAGGGTTGTCAAGAGACAAAAACATCCGGATTTAATCTTCCCTCCCTGGTAGCTGAAGAGCACCAGGTGCGTTTTCTGTCGGGACCGACGTGTTTCAGTGTAACTCGGCTGCAGTGGCCAGAGACTCCTCACAGAGCTCGGAGTGAACCGCCACAGGCAGGGGGTTATGGCACCAAACGCAGGGCAGCGTGGCTCAAAACCAGGCACTGGGCAGCATTTTCTTTTTCAAGCCAACAAGAACATCGCTGCAGAAGTTTAAAAATAATTAACACCTTCGTTTTCTTGTATCCCCTGTTTCAGCACACCTGGATCAGCAAGTGTGGAGCCACAGCCTTCTGCGCCCACAGCCTCTCACATGGCACAGGCACAGGCAGCATGTGGTGTCTCAACGACAAATCCTGCATCTTCAGGCACTGCTGATGGAAAACACCAGTCTCTGACCACCAAATACAGTAACAAAAGGTACAAGGCAGCAGAAAAACACTAGCGTTTGGATAAACAGAATGAATTCTGTAGCCACTGAAATACAGCAAACCTCCTACCTGCAAGCAACAGAAACACCCAAGAACTTGCAGGGTGCCGGTTCCAGTTAATTGAGGTTCCAGTAGATTTTTGCTATTTTTATTTTAAAAGCTACACCTTTCAAACACTCCTTGTCAAGCACATCGCCTTCATTTCACAGGTGCAAGACTGAGATCCAGAAGGACCTTGTGGTCACTCTGGAAAGTTCCTACCACAGCAGAGATCCCGTACCTGCCCGGCAGACAGCTGACCCTCTGTGCTTCCTCTCCCGGGACACCTGCGGGATGGGATAACGTCTGTGCTTACGCCGCACACCAAGGCATTTCTGGCACAGGCTGTGTTCGTTTCTGACTCATATCCTAAACTGATGTACCCCATCGTGGTCCCAGCACCGTGGAAGAGGAGGAGGGTGCAGTGTACCGCACCCAGGGAGGGTAAGACAGATGTCAGCGCTCTCTTACCCCTCCCCGGAGCACGCAGGAACACGCACACACAGCAATTCTATGTCTGTGCTCAGCAGCGTTCAACCAAAACACCAAGTACTTGCAGTTTCTAAAAAATAAAAATTGATGAACGTTCAACACATCAAATAGCATTTAGACAATCCCCTCAGCACAATCCCACCTCACTGATTTGGCGGTTGACACCCGCACATTCCTTGCTCCTAACAGCTGCCAGTTTCATCCTCTGTTTAGAAACATTTCAAAGAAAACCCCACATCTGTTCTGAAAAAGTGAAACACACACACAGAGATAACCACACCACTGCCAGAGTCAGCAGTTACGGATTCTCTAGCAGGTTTGTAAGGGATATGACCAAGTCCTCCTTAGATTCCCCTCTCTGATCCAAGCAAAGGGAAAGAAGCAGCAAGCAGAAGGTCCACTCCTAGGCAGCAGTGTGTTACGAGAGCAGGGCAGCAACCATCACCAGCCGGCTGCCCGGAGAGCAGCCAGAACTGTCCTGTCCCCCACAGAGATGCTGTTAAGGCCGTTGGATCACAGTGTCACACACAGCATCACATGGGGTTGGAAGGGACCTCTGGAGATCACCCAGTCCAACCCCCTGCCAGAGCAGGTCCACCCAGAGCAGGTCCCACAGGAACGTGTCCAGGGGGGTGTGAATGTCTCCAGAGATGGAGACTCCACCACCTCCTTGGGCAGCCTCTGCCAGGGCTCTGCCACCTTCACAGGAAAGAAGTTCCTTTGACACCACGGGCCCGGCCACACGTTGGAGCTGTGTCTCTGGTCTGGCTGACGCGGGGTTCACCCTGCCAGACAGCAGCACCACCGCAGACAGACACACAGCAGACAGCCTGGGGTGGTCAAGGGGACCCTGGCCAGCCCAAGTGACAACCCAAAGAACCTGGGCTGTGGCTCACCTCTCTCAGGCTGTTAAAACACACCCAACAGCAAGCAGCAGCCAGTCTGCAGTATCACTGCCCTTCGCCTTCCTCTGGTCCACCAGCGTTGGCCGTTTGCTACCACCCCCCACCCAAAGGATCCGCAGCAGCAGCAGCAGCAGGGTACCTGCAGCTCCCACCCACTCCCAGCCCCGGCTCTGGCCCCGAGGGCAGCCCTGCCACAGAAACCTGGGCAGAAACCATCCGACCAGCTCCCGGAGCAGCCGCCCCGCTCACCAGGACCCACAACCGCTCGCTGCGAGGGCTGAGTGCTGCCCAGGTACGGCCTGCATCCGTGGGGTGAGAGATGGAGTGCCAAACACACCCACGGGCTCAGCTCACCACCCCAGTACACTCACTCTGTCACGGCTCAGCTCTGCCCTCACCACCCCAACAACAGCATTCACACCAGTAGGACATAAAGTAGGGACAGAGCAGAGAGAGACGCCTGTTTGAAGAGTCACTCAAACCACAAAGATGCGGCTCAATGCTCAGCACAAACACCTGCAACACAAATCACAGGAACCATAAATCTCCTTCTACCTACAATTAGTTCAGGTCCCAAAATGCTTAAGCATAAAGTTAGGTTTGTATTTGTAAATATTCCCAAAGATACTCGGTTAACATGTTCCCAATGCTTTACAGAATAAGGCCAGGCAACAAGGAGTGTTAAAATATGAATAAACCCATTAACAGAAGTATTACAGCTGCTCACTGGTTTTTAGGTCAAGTACTTTTCCAACAATATCCACAACCACACTGTGAAAGTCACTGGAAACTCTTCCTTAGAAAGTACCCATCATTTCCAAGATTTTAGAGAAAGACCCTCAAATTAAGAGCCCACCGACACTCCACTGTGAAAGACTGACACTTAAATCCTTCCTCACTTCAAAAAGCAACTCAAGACCCAAGAGCTACTTGAAGGTGTTCTGAAGTTTCAGCTCCATCGCCCCTGACTGGGGCACCCCCAGGCCGTGGATTTTTCTGCGCCAGGAGCCGAGGGGCTGCAGGGGGGCACAGAGAGGAGTCCCAGTAACCCGGTACAAATCTCCTCCTCTCTGCAACACCCTTCACAGCACCAAAACGCCAGGTTTCCACAGCAACCGTCTCTGTGTCACACTGCATGCACTGTAGGTTAAGTAACACATTGAACGGTTCAGCTGTAACAGAAACCCCCGTACATTTGTAACACACAGCATTAACACCGGAACCCTTTATTGTTTATTTTCCGTCTCCCTGCCCTGCAGCACGTGGCGGCAGAGGCCGCTGCGGTGGCCCTGCTCCCCGGGGGCCAGGACGACGGCACCACCGGCCGCACAGCCGTCACAGCCTGCCCGACGCCGTGCTGCTGGAAACACAGCCACGCTTCCCACCGCTGCCCTCCTCCCCGAGACACGCCGGCGGGCGTTCTGTAACCCAGGGTGACTTACTCCTCTCGCTCTTCTGAAACATCCTTAAAGCCTTTATTGCCATTTTTCCTTCCTCCCCCTCCGGATTTCTGCACAACGTCACACAGTTTCTGGCCTCGTACCCCACGTCCCCGTGCACTACAGACCCAGCAGGAGCTCCCCTCAATCTGCATTCCCCGGCTCTGTACCACAGCAGTCACCTGTACCTCTCTCTGAAGAGCTGCTGCTTCTTTCCAGAAACAGAAAAGTACATTTTCTCCACTTTTCTGTGTTGTACCCATTTGTGCGCAGCTCGGTGCCCGCGGGCAATGCCCCGGTGCCTGGAGCCAGCAGCCTGTCGGGACGGTCCATACACAGAGCTGTGTGCTCCCCGTGCCTCGGCACCCCAGCGGCACTGCGTCCGCTCCCCACCGCAGCAGGCAGTCGAGAGGCTTCAGGGCTCCGAACAACACCCAACAAAAAGCTGAAAACACGCCTGAATGAAGGCCGAGTACTGATGCACAAAAATCAGAAGAGGAAAAATTTTCTGGTAAAACAGCAGAGGTATGTATTTTAATTACAGATTACTCCAGTGTTTTAAATATTATTATTATTGCACTGAGGTGCTCTTGTTGAACAAAACAGGCTGATTTTGAAACCAAAATTCGAACACTTCACACTGACAGTACGGACAGAGAAACTCAGCATTTCTGAAGCTGGGCGTTTCTTTTTGCTGGGGTCAAATTCACGAAGTTAAACCTAATTTTACAAGTAGCTTCAATTCCTCCGGTGCTGCACCTCCAGAGAAGCCACCCGGGCCCCGTCGCTGAGCTCTCTGCTGCCATACCCGGGGCGCCCGGAGGGACCCCTCGCTCACACCAGTGACACACACAACACCTGGGGCCCGAAGGAAGGCTGCTGGCTGTGCCCCCGCCGCAGGTAACGCCTGGCACAGCCGGTGACGGCCAGTGCTTCCCACTGCCCCGCGCGCTAACGACAAAGCCCCGGCCTCGCTTGTTTGCAGCCACAGCAGAGCAACGGCTTGCCCTTCCCAGCTCCAACACACAAACGGGTAATACCCGGCACGAGCTTCCACAGGCCAGAATGGCTCTGCTGAGATACCTGCCTGCTGGGCTCACTGAGGGGAAAAAGGAAAAAAAAAAAAAAGTGAAGAGAAGCAGGAAGAAAGATACCGTTTCAAGGCCAGATAAAGTAAATTCCAATTCATAAGACAGTACACTGTCATCCTGGAGCCTTTCAGTGAGAAAATAATCACCCACAGCCCTTTCATCACAGAGTTCACAACAAATACTATGTGGGATGAAGAAATCAGAACTTAAACACCACTTACAGAACACAGTACCAAGTAAAACCTTTGTTTTAAATGGAATATAATGCTGACTGCAAAACAATTAAGAGTTGAAAACTGTACTCAGTACTGACCATGAAGTCCTGATTTCAGTGACACCCATGGAAGTTTGATTGTTTACAAGGTTTTTAGACAGTAGAAAAAAACCAAACCAACCCAAAAACCACAGCCAGAAGAGAGGCTTTTAAAGGCCCGTCACCATTTACTGAGGGATGCAGTAATTTTGCCCACATGACAAGATGAGCAGTTACCAAGCACAAGGACATGCACCTCTCAGAAGGTTTGGTGCTGGGGGAGCCCCTCAGCCTTCCCTCTGCAGCCCCCTGGGCTCCCCGCCGGCGCTGGCACGGACCCCCCCACACACACACTCCTACACTGTGCTCACTGCGGGGGGAGCGCAGCCCCGTCCTGCTGGGAGCAGCGTCCCCATGTCCTTCCGGGAGGAAAACATGGAAGGAAATACACCTTTCTCACTCCTCGCGCAGCCTTATCCCAACGTGTGCCCAGAGCTGAGCAGAAGGACCGGGAGCCGCAGTGTTTTCCCACAGCTGGGCATCCGTGGAGCCCAGAGAACTCCCCAACAGGCAAAGCTGCTTCACAGGGTTCATGCCACTTGCTCTTCCCACCCTGCCTGGAGAAGATTCTGGATTCCTTGTACTTGTTGTACCATTTTGGTCTCAAGATCAGTCTCCAGTCCCCTTCCAGCACAACCTGCCTGGTACCTGCCAGGCTCAGCCAGGACCAGACCTGCCGGAGCAGGGCTCGGGAAAGGACACAACTGGTTGACAAAACACTGAAACTTACTAACACAACAGCATCAAGTGCACAGTGTCAACAGAGCAGGGGAAAAGAAAACTCATTCCCAGCTCCTCAATCTCTTTCGATGACAACCGATGTGTTACTTGTACTCACAGAAATCACACGTTACAAAGGGAAATCCAATTTTCAAAACAAATAACACACTTAAAGAGGTATCTGCTGAACGATCACAGTTAGCAGAAGGACTCCAGAATTCCTCTATGTAAGGAAACAAAAGTGCCCCAATAAGCAACCACATCACAGAATGGCAGAATGGGTTGGGTTGGAAGGGACCCTAAAGATCGTCTTTAAAACCTCAGCACTAGCCCAGCACAGGAGACTGTACTTTCTATCCCGTGAGCATGACTGTACCAGGACACAAACGTCAATGTCACCTCAAGCTGCCTGTCACTGGCCTCTGTGCAGTGCTGTGATGATGCCAACCACCTCCTGCCACCTGCTCACCCCTCACAAGCAAGCACACCTCAACAAAAACCCGGCCTGAATTACTTGTAAATCAAATGAAATTTCTTCAGCTGATCCCTAAGCAGAAGGGCTGGAGAAAACTCACGGCAGGGGCAGAAAGCCACCCTCGTCATACCTTGGTGGTTCTCAGTTCATCTCCTAACTGCTCGAGGGCTGCTCAGACCGCTGGCTGCTCTGGGTGGCCATGGGGCTCTCGTGTTCACAGCCACCAGCCGTTTGCCCACATCTACAGGTGCAGCTGGCCCACAGCAGGCAAAGGCAACCTCCCCACACACACCTGGGCACGTCCCAGCACTGCTCTGTGACAGTCAGAGTCAAAGTCTGATCTCCTCCACCCTCCACTCCCCGTCACCGGGATGTCACCACTCACACCGCGCATCTACCAGACAACACCTGCATTTTAGAAGCTTTCGGAGCCGGGAGAGATGGAACCGCCTGGATTTTATGTCCCGGGTTATCAGAGCTGCTACCTTTTGCCATCAGCCTTCAGCAGCTTCACTGCCAGAGGTCTGACCAGCAGCCAGGATGGAAAAAAGGGACTACAAATAGTCCAGCGTTACCTACATATTACGAGTGAAGAATTTCTTATTAATACCTGTTCTAAATATCATATAAATAATCTTAATGTGTAAAATTACTTTTTTATACTCTTCAGTGCTTCTCTAAGTCACCTGAACCTTTGTGAGGAAGCATGAAGGGAAAACTCCAGCCAAAGCCTGCACCCAGCGCTGGCAGAGGAGCCCAGGCATTTGCCTTCTGGGCAGCTACTGAAAAAGAATTACAGAAATGCTAGTTCTTCAGCTGAAGGTAAAATAAAGCCCTTGCCAGCACACTGGGGCATTACTTGACCAGGAGACCGTTGGCTACGAGCGGCTGGTGCTGCCTGCTGCGCGACTCCACGGCACGGCCCCCCCGAGGTGTTCCTGCAGCATCCCCGGGAACAGCCCCCGCAGACCCCAGGTAGCGGGAGCGGGCAGCCAGCCATCCATCCACACCTCTTCCCCGCAGAAGGAAGGTGGCAGCGACGGTTCATAAATATTCATACTTCTATGTGCTGCCTTAGCTTAGGGTATTTAACAAGAAAACAAACCAGAAAATAAGACAGATGGCGTGTGGGACAGAAAGAAAAAAAACCACCACCCAGACAGGAGTAGCAGCAGCTAGAGAGAGCACTGCCAGAAAAGGTTACAGTTACTTGAAAAATGAGTCAGTGAATAAATTACCTTTTCTCAAGATAAGGCTGAGTTCAAGGAAGCAGTAGCTGTGACTGAACTTCTGTAAAACAAATCTGTGATTTTCTCTAACTGGTGCACGGTGACAGCTCTTCGTCTGCCCAGGAGCCTTAGATTTGGGGGGAAATGGCTCTCAGATATCTTTGGAAACTCTACGGCAAGATCCCAAAATCAGTCACTCATGGGTGAGACTACTGTAAGAAAAATTCCTTTCCAGAAATTGGTAGCTCTTAATAAAAGGCTTTTAAATCCTGCTAAGTGAACCCAGAATGAAGCGTAAACAACCCTAATTCGACACTGTAACTGCCAGGTAAACGCAGAGCTTGGCTGTATAAACAGGTGCGACTTCCCTGCTCAGCGTGGATGCTGTCAGCCAGGCTGACATCACGTTACTCAGATGTGACGGGTAGTCATAGGGCCTGCAGTTCAGAAAGGATGTTGGAAAAAACCCACCGACCTGTAAAACAGACATTCTAGCCACAACAAAGGCAACAGAAAAGAAACAGCGGCACCTCAGTGGGATCTACATGTGGCATATCGAAGAGGGGGCCTAACGATTAATTAGGACGCATGAGTACTACAGGGGGCAGCGACGGAGCGCAGGGAACAGCCTCCTCTTGCTGTCACGGCCACGGGACCACACCGCACCAGGAATTTAGGCGTGCAACTGAAAGCACAGCTCACATCTTAAAACCAAGATAAATAACAACCAGAAAGGGTTACTGAGGGGATGGTGAGTACTCTGCACACTGAGAGCTCCAAACCGAAGCCAGAAGTCTTCCCAAAGGATGCGCTGTGGTTCCAGGACAGGTCGTTACGTCTCAGTTCCGCACAGCCCCGGATGCTGAGACGCTGGGACCATTTCCCAAGCGTGGTCAGAGACTGGGTAAGAGCACAGCATCGCACCCGGGCTAACACACCCCTCCTGGCACCGGCCACTACCCTCTGCACGGCAGCCCATGGGCAAGTGCCAGCAGCCCCCGGGAAGCCGGCCTGCGCCCTGCCCTTGAGGGCGAGCAGAGGGGAGACACCGTGATGGCCCCCACGGCACGGAGCCCACCCCAAACCCAGCGCCCAGCTCGGAACAGAGACCTGCAGCAGCAGCACTGCTCCTGCCCGCCCGGCACTCGGCGATCTGAAGCCTTGTTCCTCCGACCCTGCTCTCCCCCTGGTCGAAGGAGGCCGCCCCAGCGCACGCCCTCAGCGCCGACCCCCCTCCTCGGCAGCGCCAGCCGTCCCCATTTGGGAGGGCGACCCCAGCCCGCGGGGCAGAGGGGTGGCACGGCGGCAGCAGCGTGACTCCTGGCACAGCTCCCTCGCGGCGGGGGGCGAGCGGCCACCCCCCGCCAGGCAGCACACCAGGCAGCAAACACCTCACGGCAGCACCGCGGCGCCAGGAAAGGCCCACGGACCGCTCTGCCCTACGGGTGACGGGCAGGGAGGGATTCGTCCGGCTGCTGGTTCCCGGGCGGTGACACCAGACGCACCTCGCCAGAGCCAAGGACCACGACGGCCGGATGCCGTGCCGGGCACCGCCGAGACACAGAGGCAGAGAACGGGACCTTCTCCCTTCTCCACAGGGGTTACGTCCCAGCTCTCCTTCAATACCTACTGGAAAGCAATGGGAAATCCAGTCCCTTCGTCCCTCGTTTCCACCATAATTCCTGTTTGTGAACACCTCCAGCTGCCTGAGGCAGCAATTCCGTGTGTCAGACGGTGCTGCGGGGGCTCACGCTAACACCCACCCTGGGGGTCTGCAGGGACCCCTCCGGCTGCAGCCCCCGCTATGCCGCTCTCACCATTTTGTCCATAGCCTTTTTGAAGAAATGCTGTGCTCCAGCCCAATCCCCCTCCAATGAATCCACGCGGGTCTGAGCAGAGGGACTCACCCCCAGCACTCAGGGATGTGCACGCTGCCCACCGCAGCCAGGACCACAAACCGGCCCCGTGTTTACCAGAGACAACCCCTAGCCAACTTCACTCTTCTCTTGCAAAATCCTGGACACACAAAGCAACAAAGCCATGTTCCTGTAGGCCAGGACAAGGACTGTTCCAATCAGCACTAAGTCACTTCAGCTGCAAAAGGAGTAACTCCCCATTTCAGCAAGACCTGAGGAATCCAACCGGGCACGTGGCCGCTGGTGTGGCGGGAGCGGGACACCGGGCCAGGGCAAGGGGCGAGACTCGGAGACCGCTCCTCACAGCTGGGATGGACAAACCAGGGTTCCTACAAGTGTTCCTTTTTCATAATACGATACACAACAGGAGAAAAAGGCACTGAATTTAACTAAAGTACAGAATTTCCTCCCAAGCACAAGATAAAAGAAAAAATAAAAAAAGGGAGGCCATCACAGAGCAATTTGTCTGCAAGCAGTCCCATCAGCTTCAATACAACTCTGGCCACGACCAACATTTATATCCTGTTTATATCCTTAAAATATTTTGTGTATATTTACGAACGTTTTCCAGGTAAAAGAATGAAATAGAAAGCAGCCTAAAATGCACTAGGACTTATACATTTGTAACCACAACTTAAAGACATATATTCCCGATAAAGTAATTTTCATCCAGAATGTATATATGCACAGATAGTTTTCTGGGCATTTTCTATTGCCATTAATCTTCTGAAGTCTGCGTGTGTTTACGTACACACTGAAAAGAACAACATTAGCAGAATACAATTTCCACGCGACCTAAACACAAGCTGATACAATATTCTGGGAGGGTTCATCACTATGCATTTTAAGTCTCATCCAAACACAGGCCCTCAGCCCGGGTGACAGCATTGGAGGCAGACCACAACCGACTAATGAGCACCACCCCTCTGAGGAGTCCATCCTTCGGCGTTAACCCAAGAAACGTACCACTACTTAACGGCAGAATAATAACTGGCGTGCAAAGCAAACACGGGGTGAAAGCCCGTTACCACGGCCAGGCGCTCATCACCTCATGCCACCCCGCAAAGCAGAGGCAGCACGGCCCCCCTGAGCCCCCCACC
>JAHREE010000136.1:0-48382 GCA_033628505.1 Tringa tobata
GCCGCTCCGCGGGGGCGGGGCGGGGCGCCCAGCTGTATGCTAATAAGGCCGCGCGCCGCCCCGCCCCGCCGCGCGCAGCTGGCGCGCCCCGGCGCTGGGCAGGGAGGAACGGGGCTGAGGCGGGGGGGGGGCTCTGCTGACGTCATCGCGGGGAAACGGGGCCGGGCGGAGGTCTCTGCCTGAAGACCCCCCATGGCCGCTCAGAGCAGCCGCAGATAGCAGTGCTACAGGGAACGGGGCCTTGGCCTGCTGGGGGGACACAGGCACTTTCAGCACAGCTTTTCCTTTGGGTTTTTGTTTGTTTGTTTGTTTGTTTGTTTGCCTCTTTGGATTTTCTAGTACCTCATAGATCAGAGATAAAAATTCATGTTGCGGGCAGTTGCGTAACACTTCTAGCTCTTAAGATTTCTGTATAAATTTTGTTAATCTAAATTGTATGCTTTGAATTTGTAAGCCTGTTCTAAAGGACTGGAGCATGGACGTGCATTCAGTTTTTGTTTCTAATCTATATTCTGCTTTTATCAGAACTGATTTGCTAGTCTGTCGCTCTCAGATGAGCTCTAGATGTGGAAGTTGCCAGGGTTCTGGCAGCCACTATGTTTATACACAGCTTTAAGAAATTGTTGCCTTTTTAAAGAAGCAGATTTTGGAACAAACCTGCCCCCGAAGTGATTAATAGTCTGTGGCTTGAATAAAAGCACCCTCATGTGTTAGGACTAAGCACGACCAGAAGGATAAACTAACCCACACAACCTGCGGGGCAGAGCCGGGGCAGGGCTGGGAGTCGGGAGCTGCGTGTGGAGGATGAGCTCCGCGTTCCCGCTGCAAAGCGCTCTGTCCCGCAGGACCCAGGACCCCGGCTCCGCTCCTTTCTCCGGTGAATTCCCGGCGCTGGCAAGAACCAAGCTGACCGTGTCCATAGTGGAACTTCTCACAAACAAAGCCTATTACACACAAAGGCAGATAAAATATACTTTAAATAGCAACAGATATTCAGCAGTATAGAAGAGGAGATTTTCTGCAGAACAATAGCTACAAATAGCAGCCCCGAATGACCTGATCTTAGTTGTGGGTTGTCGGGGGGGGTTCCCCCTTCCCTTCCTTGTTCCTGTGCGTTAGCTTACAGGAACGAGTGTGTATTAAACAAAGGATAAACTTGCATAAGGGTATTTATCTCTCTCTGGGTAAAACCCATACTAAGACATGAAAGGTAAAAGCTGCATTAATTACTCAAGAGGGATTCAAAGCTCAGCAGTTTACTAGGATTGAAGGATTTATTGAAAAACAGTGGTTCTCATGTGTAACTCCAGGCAATAAACCTATTTAATTAAAGGCTTAATCTTCT
Organism: Tringa tobata; assembly: GCA_033628505.1. Lineage (NCBI taxonomy): Eukaryota > Metazoa > Chordata > Aves > Charadriiformes > Scolopacidae > Tringa > Tringa tobata. The sequence goes on from JAHREE010000136.1 coordinate 1,346, forward strand.
AGTTGACATGTTTGCTACTGTTCCAATAAAAAGCTTCATCTGTAGCCAATTTTTGTAACTATACAAATAATAGTAGAATCCCTCATCTTTGTTCAGTTTTTTAACTGTTTAATTGTATTATGTTGGTTATAGTATAAATATTTAAAGGACTTTTATGTCTTTAGGAATCAAAAGCTTTAAATGGTCTGCGTTCCAAACTATTTAAATACAGGCAGTGTGTCTTTACTGCTTCCTTTTTCAAACAAAAGAATATTCTTATTTTTTTTAATAGAGGTTTGCATTGACAACAGTATTTTGTATTGAGCACCAGTTTTTGAACAAATTTACCTCTTCAATCTAGGTGTGCGCACTCGTAGCTATCTCACAGAAGTATCATTAATTCAAGTTTATGCAAAATTAGCATTTTTAAAGACTCTTAATCTCAGTGCTTGCTGCTTAGAAATTTAATCATGATGTATTATGAAGGAGCAAATTAGAAAATACTGAGAGAGGTGGTAGGAATAGTTAGATGCCTGGATTATTTTCATGTGATAAGATTCTATAATGGGACTAAATGAAATATTTTTAGCTGGGAAAGGAAGAAAATGAGAGAGAATTATGAAAGAGAAAAAATATTTTTGTATTAGATCCCGTTCTTTCTTAGTCCTGTTTCAGGAAACAAGAAAGGAGGAGATGTTATAGATATGTTTTATAAATATACACGTGTATACATACTCACCCATATAGGTGAGTGTAGGGCGTTATACTCACCTTTCACATGTGGGGAAGGCTGTTATTCCCCGTGATTATCTTTTAAGAATCAAAATGTTAGAGGTATCAGAGTTGATAGTTGTATTAGTTTAAAGCGATCGAAGGTTAATCAAATCTTATACTCCTCAGGTATGAATCAAGGAGAAAATTCTGTGTGTTCTGTGGGGAAAATACTGAAAAACCCTGTTGCTCGTTTGCTACGTTATTCCAAACAGGTGTTGGTCACTGCTTGAAACGCAGCTTAATCCAGTACAGCGTAATCAAGTGGTTTAGCGTAACAGCATCTTTCAACTAAATCTTTCCTTTACTGAGCTAGAACTTTAACTCGGGTCTCTAATCCAGCAAATACTTTAAGTCTTTTAAATTTCTATTTTTAGACTATTTCTTTGAATCGCATCTTTAATAGAAACGTTTGCTTTGCTTTGCTTTGCTCTAGGTTGGGACTCATCGGGAAGAAAGTGTCAGCCTCAACAGCAACCATTCAGTTCTTCCCAGTACAGTTTCTGCTCAGAGCACAGAGCTAAATCATAAAACACAAGAAAGCTACAGAGGTAACTTTCCAGCTCTATTAAATGCTGAACAGGGTCTGCAATAAGCCAGAGCCAACTGGGCTGTACATCTTGGTAAACTTGTGTCAACGCAGGGGACAGGGATATAGATAATGTTGAGAAATAAAAATAAATTATAAATCCTATAAACCAGCCATGCTAGGGATTCCTGCAACAATTCTGAGGGCCTCCCTGTGTCAGGTTTGTCCTGGCGTAGTTTCAGCAGGAGACTCTGCCTTACAGGCACGTTCTGCAGCTTTAGTAGCCACAGCAGCATTTGTGGTGCCGCAGCCGTGTCCCGGTGGGCCGGCGGGGCTCAGGCCAGATTTCAGCCCGGCCGATAAAAGGAAGTCGTTCCACGCAACTGTTTACAGTTGCCTCAATTTTTAGCCTAAAGAAGTAAGGTATAGAAACCAGAATTCAGCTTACTCGTTAGCCTGCTTGCACCATTTAGGGATGTGTATGTTGCACATTTGGCCGAAGCCCAAGCCTGGATGTCCGTGCAGCCCTTGGGTTTGCAGCCCAGACACGAGGTGCAAATTTCCTTACTTCGCCAAAGGTCCTCTTGTCTTTAGCAGTGTCTTTCTTAGATTAAGCTGTTTCTGATCAAGCTGCTGTATGAATTATGATCCCTTTACAACCCGTGACACGTGTCCAAGTACAGCAGCGTTACCAGGACTTGTCTCGTTTCTGCTGCCAGAGTGTAGTTCCTCCGGTTGTCTCCCCAGACTTCTGCTGGGCTCTGGCCTCCCACCAACAGTGCCTGCTTGAGAGTCCCTCCAACGTTTCTCTCCTGTGATGCTCACCCTGATCTCTGGTTGCTTGCAGCATTGTCGGGTGGCTTGCAGAGCCAGACTGTGGCTATAGGGCCAACAGAAATCAAGTCTGAACATAAGGAGAAGGATGAAAATATACATGAACCCCCCTCATCGGATGACATGAAATCAGATGATGAGTCCTCCCAGAAGGATATCAAGGTCTCATCCAGAGGCAGAACAAGGTGGGTTGCTGACACGAGCTAGAGAATTTGTGCTTTATTAATGCTCTGTAGTGTCTTGTCCTTAAGTTTGATAAATTTCTTTCAAGGCTTTTGCGTTACCTCAGTGCATCTGTTACTCGGCAGCTGAAATGGATAAATAGTTTACAGTAGTTGGATCTATTTAAATACAGGATAGAGGATTTTCTGGGAAAATCACCTGAGAAGTATGAGTTGCCTTGCCTGGTATCTGTCTGTAGAGATAAGTAGTAAAAGCTTGCGAGGGCCCTGCCCAGCACAGAGGGTGGGAAAAGGGTAGGTATTTGTGATACTTTGTTCCTGGGCCAGGGCTGCACTTGGAGATGGGAGCCAGCTGAGACGGGGAGCGGCCGCCCCATAACCCGGAGGCTGGGCTGGATCCCATGGGTAAATGGCCTTTTTAAGCACTGCTTGGCCTCCTGAGCCACAGACAAAAAACCATGGAGTTGACACCGGGTAAAATGCTTCTGGATCTGCCCGACAGGCCTGACACAAGCGTTGAAATTTGAGATAACAGTAAACAATCAGCATTTCACAAGGCAGGCAGCGGAGTCTGTACCATCACATGTGTCTAATGGCATTTTAGAGTATTAATTTTAGTGGGGCAGAGGTTTTGCACAGTTTTAGACTTAGTTGGACAGTCCTATGTTAAAAAAGAAAAAGAAAAAAAAAGTTTTAAAATTGGCCAGGAAAAAAGGCCAACTTTTTAACAAGCACATTAAATTGAAAATTACTTGAATGCTTTTTTTATATAAGCTGATTTATTGGAAACTAGTAAGAACTATTTGTTGAAAATTATTTATTCTTCACTTGACAAGATGGCAGAGTTCTCTACTATTTTAATATTTGTAATTGAGTAACGGAGCGCAGTGGTGGTTTGGGTACACTTCTTGCTTCAAAGGGCAGCGCGTTGCCCCTACTCTTCTGGAGGTATTTACCATCTGCAGGCAGTATTCTGGGGATATTCCTCAGGCAGAAACCATTTAACCTTTATTTTCAGGGAAGGGCAGGAACAGCAAGCCTTACCTTGAATACTTACATATTGATATCTAATGCTTTCTGAGTTGTCTAAATACACTTCAGTGTGAAATAGATTAAGTGGGAAGAAGTTTAATTTCATCAACTGAAAATTTTGAACCAGCAGCAGGATCACGTGTTTGAAATCCCAGTGATGTTTCAATATACTCTTATACTTTCTTGCAGCAGTACTAACGAAGATGAAGATTTAAACCCAGAGCAGAAAATAGAAAGAGAAAAGGAGAGGAGAATGGCAAATAATGCTAGAGAACGCTTGCGTGTACGAGATATTAATGAGGCATTTAAAGAACTTGGCCGTATGTGTCAGCTCCACCTGAAGAGTGAAAAGCCCCAGACGAAACTGCTGATTCTTCACCAGGCTGTGGCCGTCATCCTCAGTCTCGAGCAGCAAGTGAGAGGTCAGTCACCGTCCATGGGGCAGTTGGCTTTGTTCACAGAAGGGGGTCAGGCTGGAAGAGTTACTCAGAGTTTGTTTGCTGTGCTGTAACAATGTTGAAGTTCTTTAGGAGAAGCAAAGAATTACTTTATTAAAAAAAAAGGGGGGAAGAGCAGTGGGGGTATTAGATTTATACTCTGAGCTTGCTTTTTTTTTTCTTGTGCAATTCGCCATCTCTTCACCTGAGTTTTCAAGGTAAATTGATAAATTGAAATATTGGCACATCTTGCTTTAAATTGCGACAAGCACTTGTTTAGTAGCACAGAAGCTTTAGCAAAAATAAGAGATCTATTTTAAGATGAACCCCACATAATTTAAATACTAAAATGCAGTGAATTTAACTGCATTTACTTAGGTTTTTGCACTAAATGTATACTGGGGAAGAGTATACTTCTTTAATTGAATCAGGGCTAGTTTTGCATCTGTTTTCTTTCCCTGATTCCTTTAATTTTTTCTAGGCAAGATGCAATAGGCTTATTGGTAGGTGCAGAAGGAAGCGCTCCGTGCAGTTGACTCTCTTAAGGATCGAAAGAGATTTCTAGGAATCGCGTTTAGTTCTTCCAACCGTTTCATTCCCTTGTATTGGTGAAGCTGCAGTTGACTTAGTCTCCCTTTAAACTCGTGTCAAAGACATGTGAAAGTTGGAGGCACCTCCCTCAGAGGAGGGGATGGGGCAGCTGGACCAGAGGGTCATGGTAGAGCCCTTCCCACAGGAATTACTCTTCTCTATCCTGTGTCACTGACAGTTAAACAGGTGAGTGTCCTCACAGTTTGCTGGTCTGGACTGGTGAATGTCCATCTTCCTTGGTGTCTTACTGACGGGAGTCCATCAAGTGGCTGGAAAAGTCTTTCAGACGTGGATGGTGTCATATTTGCTTAATGCTCTGCACTTTTGAGTCGCTGATGTCACTGAATGACGTCAGTGTTTTATTTTTGTGTACCGTGTTTTTACTTCCATTTCCTAATTTGTTGCTTGCATTTGGCACAGGGGATCAAAGCAATTGGCAGTTTATTGAAAGTGACAGAGTGAATAACTTCAGGCAAGCTGATGTACTGTGTAGTAAGGAGAAGACGCTGTGTTTCCAGGCTGAGTTTTATTGACCCAGTTTTCAATAAAGAAACACACTGTCTCCAGTCCGAGTTCTTGCAGGGCCTATAGAGCAACCAGTTACTGTGCAGAAGAGACACCGGCCACTGCCGTGGGAAAGCCCGTCTCTGAGACCTTGATCTCAGGAGTCATTTTGGTCTGAAAATGTTTGCCATAGTCTGGAAGCTAAGGTTGAATATCATGAAGTTGTCAGAATGACATGCGTGTTTTTTAATGTTTAAAACCCATCAAGTCCACTCCCTGCTCTCACAGGTTCTGTAATCCACAGAAAGCCCTGTGTGGAGATGAATAAAGCCACTTTTGCCTTGGTCAGAGGCTTCTGACACTTATGTCCCTGGCAGAAATCTGTTGGTAAATGTGCTTACAGCTAAATGGGACCGGTTCTCCCAGTGCCAACTGGGAGCTCTTCCTCCCTCGCGTTTACATCCCGCCCTGTACCCACTGTGCTTGGCACAGCCTGTCGGGAGCGCAGGGTGCCCCCGCGGGGAGAGGCTGCTCCCCCTTTTCTCTCGCCCGTTTTTCTTTGCACCTGCTCCTGGAAGTGAGTGACCGGAGCTGCGTGCGGCGCCCAGAGGAGCCGTCACCAGTGCTTTGTGTAATTGTGTAGACAATTTCCTCTCTCTGCTGGTAATGAAGCTGCTCATTTTGTGATTGGAGGTATTCAAAATGAAACATTTCAGATTTTAAGCTCTAACTGTAGGCTAGCATTTTTATCTCCGTTTCCTAAATCACTGTAAATTAACTTCCTTTCAAAGTTTCCACATAATTAAATCTTCTTTAAAACTTCAAGGCAAGCCACATTTAAACAAAGAAAACTGTGATTAAGAAAAGTTAGTGTATTCTTTCCCAGTAGGCTCTTTGGGAGCGCTCATCCGTAGGAACTGCAGTAGGAGGCTGTTGACAACGACTTGGGTGAAAGCAGAATTAGCAAGTCCATCCAAAATTGCCTCTGTCAGCCGGGCTGGAGTCTGCCCCTGGGAAATGCACGGGGGCAGGGAACTGCAGTGACTGGAGGGGCACCTGCGCGGTGCAAGGGACGGGCTTGTGCGCTCTGCTCAGTTCAGGCAGTTCTCCTTACAGCTAAAATGGTATCTGCGATCTGCATCTGCAAAACAGGACTCTCTGACAGCTAGAAAAATGCCTCAAAATTTGATTAAATTCAGCGTGTGCTGGTATTTCATACCTCTCGCCTGTTTTTCTGGCCATTGCGATTTACGTCTTTTATATTTTGATTCATGAAAAGCCATTTTGAAGAACAGAAACAGCTGACTTTTAGAAACTCTCATTATTTGAAAACTCAACCCAAACCTACATCTATTGAAGGTAATTAGGGAAGCGGAGACATACTGCTGGAAATACCTTGATAGCTGGTCCACAACAGGCTGTTAGAAGGTACTGGCCTTAATGTGAAAGGAAATACATTTTATTTAAAAAAAATAATCCTTCAGCTCTATGTGACTGTCATCATAGTTGTTCGATTCAAGCGAGATGGGCACAAGGTGATTTCACTGATACGAAGGTATGAAGAGAACTGTCGACAGGACATTCTGCCTCCCCTGTTCTAACAGCAGGCTGATACTCACGGGGAAGAAAGCAGCAGTAACGTTACTAGAAGTAGCATGAGGCCAGTAAGGTTGGTAAGACCTCAACATGCCAACAAAACACAGAAATCTTTATTACATTGTAAATTACAGACCTCGTTTTGCCCTTGAGCAACCCTTGGTGACAAGGGAAGCACTTTTTAGAAGTTTGTTGAAGGTGTAGGTAGGCAGCTGGTAAAACTTGTTCTTTTTTAAAAAAAGAAATAGCGGTTTAGGAGATGCCTGGTAGGAGTTTGAGTAGCGCTTGTCCACATTAGGCACCTGCATTTTAACTGCGGGCGGGAGATGAGCAGTGAGAAGAGGGAAGCTGCAGAGCTGGTACGCGGCAGCGGCTCGCGTGTCGGTGTTCCCCTTGCCGTCAGCCCGGGAGATGTCAAGTCATTTTTTCTGTTGCAGAACGAAATCTAAACCCTAAAGCAGCCTGCCTTAAGAGAAGGGAAGAAGAAAAAGTTTCTGCCGTATCGGCAGAGCCGCCAACACCACACCCAGGAAGCCACCCTGGCCTGAGTGAAACTACCAACCCTATGGGTCATATGTGAACACCAGCCAGGTAGGTCTGGGGGCACAGGGGGTGGCTCGTGGGGCTTCCCAGGGGCTCGAATTTGAGGGATCGAGATACGTTTATTCTCCGTAACTGGGCTGCCGCTAGCACCAAACCTCTTTATGCTGCTAAGTACTTCTGCATCTCTGAGCACAAGCAAAAGCATGTGGGTTTGTTTAGTTCTAGAATAAAACAAAACCTCAAGAAATTGTCGTTAAAGTCTCTTCATTTCCATGTGTTGTTGCCAGTGGCTGCATCTCTTGGCTCAGGTGGCCTTCCTGGCATGACATCAGAGGGATAGTTAACAGCTTGCTAGATAAGCCAAGCATAACAGGAGATGAGTTACACATCTTTAAATGGTATAAATATCACATTAGTTCATTTAAAAATCCATGTATTGTTTCCTAGCGCTGATACCAACAGTTAAGAGAGACGAGTTATCTCGTCTCAAAGAGATTTGCCGTCTGGCTTAAGGCCGGTCATTCTGACCCCTCTCATCTGCCCAAGAGAGATCCCCAACTATCGGAACTCCTGATCGCTATTAGTGAAGATAGTTGAGATTTAAAAAGTAAAGCTTTCAGCTTTGCAAGATGGGTCAGTGTTTCCAAAAGCCCCGTGTAGTCCAATATGCGATAGTTCATTTAAAACACGCTGATGGGGATATTTGTTCTTTGGGTTTATTACGTGTTCTTAATTGATTGGATTTTTAAAATAATTGGGAAAAACGTGATTTTGAGAAGAAAAAATTCTGGGTATTCTATGTCTTTTAAAACAGTAGAATTGTTGCCACTTTCAAAAAGGGTGAGAGATTGAGTTCAACGCCCTTATTTTAATCTGTAACTTTACCAAATTTTGTGGTTTGGGAGGTCTGTTGGTGTTGTGTCTATAGGATGGTTTGCTTCTACTTTAGCTGAAGATACAGGCGTGCATTTTGCCAGAAGGAATCCCATGGAGTTTGTTATTCCCTGGTGTTCCTTAGAAAGCAGCAAAATGGCATTTAAACCAGGCCTGATTCGAGTCAGTCCTCCTTCCCCATCCCTTACAGGCAGCTTCTTTCTTCATAAGCAAAATGGGGTTTATTTTAGGAAAGCAAGGTGCTTTGAATTTATTTATTTCGTACCAGAGCAATAGGCTACTAATAAATCCTCAGGTAATTCTTGATTTATAGCACAATTTATAGTCTGTTCTTACCACATTGATTCAGTGGGCTGCTTTCAGAAGTTTACTATATCCTTGCTTTTTTAATAGCAATAACTTTGTGAGATGTTGGCACGAAGAGGCCGTACAGGCCCATCTGTCACGTTCAGCGTGGGTGTCTCTGGGAAGAAGGATCTCAAGGCCACTCAGTGTGATTTTCTGTTGCACTGAGCTGACTGAAAATGCCATAAGATACTGTTTAAATCAGTTCTCTAGCGTTGATATTATGCCGCTCGTTGATTCTTTTCCTAATGCTTTCTTCTCCCAAATTTCTAGAATTCCAGAATTATTGGTAGGATACACAGAAGGTGACCTTTCTTCACAAGGACACAGACAACTAACATTATATGAAGACACAAACCTGACAGGAGAAAACACTTGAAGCAAGAAACCCAAATGCAATCTTATGATCAAAGCTACTGGTCAACACCTGCATCAGGATCGAAGACGCCAGATCTTCAGACAGAATTTCAGCCCAGAATTTCATACTCTGAACATATCATTCTGTTGCAAGCAGTGTGTCGCTTCTGCACAATCAGAGACTGTTGTGATCTCTCCACTCATTGTGGAAGTTGCCTTGTGCCTAAACTGAATTGACAAATGCATTGTAACTACAAATTTTATTTATTGTTATGGAACTGTAAAGGTCTACATATAAAGGGAAAAGTTAACATGTTAAAAGCTGATGAAATTTCAGCTGGATGCCAGCATTTACTAAAGCTGTTCACATTCAGAGAACAAAGCAGTGACAACCGTCGACCCGTAGCATTCCCAGCATACCTATTAGTGTCTTAAAAAAGGAAGGGAAAAGTCTTTTGTTGTCCTTTCCTCTCCTTTTGCCATATGACTAGTGTTTTCCATGCAATAGGAAACTATTCCTTGGTATAGCTTTTTTTTTATGTTATTTTTGGTCTCTGGTAATCTGAACAGTTATGGTCGTAGTTGCCCTTCCCTGCTGCGAGCCAGCAAGAGGCCTCCTGAAGGCTGCGGCAGGAGCAATGCTGTGACCATAACATTTCTTGGATTTAAAAAGTGATTTTTGTTTTCCCTCAGACTTTCCTCAAACTTTTTTTTTTTTTTCTAATTATAAACAAAACCTTTTTAGGCTTCTAGGCTTCATAGTAAAGCTTGTAACGTGAAGTGTAAATTGGGTGGGGAGAATCTACTTTGTTAGAGTTGCTTTGTTTTCCGAGCAGTAAGTACTACATATAGTACATGTAAAGTGTTAGCTGTACGTAAGCACAAAATGCATTAAAATACAAAGGAGATTTTTTTCAGGCTGTAATTTTGGTGAATAGTAAAATCCGAAATTCACCGTGGCAGGTAGTGTGATGCTATAACCACCAGTGAGGTGGGCTTACTTACCTAATGGAATCTAAGAGCAATGGTCACCAGTTTTTCCTTACTGTACACATTAATTATCGTGTCTTTTTTGTATGGCTTCTCAGCGGAGAAAAACCTATAGTGTGAATCAAATGCAAACAAATGCCCCCTCCCAAGCCATATTAGCATTAAACCTTTAAATGTTTCTCCACCGGAACAGTGTCCATACGTATTCCTTTGTCACAGACGTGCTGAAATGGTTAAAATCCCTTTGAACTCCCATGGAGACCGTCTTCCACTGCAATGACCATGGGAGGAGGTTTCCCCAGCCCAGGTTGTCGGAGCTGTTGTTTCTGCAGTGCATCTCTCACCACTGGCAATTGGTTCACACGCTAAACAGGAACAAACCAGTAATTTTTATGAAGTCATTTGATTTGAAAGAACAAAAGATGGATCGTTAAAATAAACTAATGAATTTAAGCTCATGTTTTGGATGGTTCCTCACAAACCAGTTTGTGGAATTAGTGGACTCATTTCTATTACTTTAATTTGCATATATCATCGAGTAACACCTGATTATATCTGTGGCCTTGTTCTTCATTTCAGTGTTTATCAGCTAAACGAATTTGTTGCTTATGACGTGTGAAAGTGATCACGTGCCACTGCCTGGCCTTTTTCCTTCTAAGCTTGTTGTCTTTTTGGCTATATTAGACTTTGCAGTATGCCCAGAAGCTTTCCTTCATAAAATAGAAAGAAAAAAACATTTGGCTTATTTTTCACTGTAGCTAGTCTTTTATACAATAATCTTGTAAGAAAATTTCTTGAATTCTAAATATTACTCTTTCTAGATTTTTGAAATCGAAAAAGTTTTCAGTAAAAAGTTTCTTACTTTATTTTACTATATTAGGTAGTAAAAATGTAGGGTTATTTACCATAACCTGTTCATTAATATCAGAAATTTACAATAGCATTGTAAGACCATAGTAGGGTTCTAGCATACCGTGTAGTACCTATGGAGTATTGTAAGAGCTAATTGTCCGAGATGAATTGCTTCTCATCTTGTTCTCCAGTTTCCATTGTTGGTTTATTGCAGATTTGTACCCTGTGTCAAATTTCAAGGTATTGCTGATAAACCTTTCCAACCAGCAGCAAGAAGTTCAAAAAAATTTCTGTCAATGTAACAGAAAACACTATGTATATAACATTTATGTAGCAATAAATGTGCCATCTTTTTTTAACATGGTAAATCAGTGAGTTTTTTAAATTTCTCTCTCCTCGTAGGCAAAGCGGTGCTTGAAAAATACCGGCAAAACCAGCTTCTGCCTTTACCTGAACAAAAGGGAGCGTGGGCTCTGGAGGCAGGAGCCGCAGGCAGGGGAAGGGGCAGGGGAAGGGCCGTGTGCTCCCGCTGAGGCCAGTGCAGACATTCCTGGGAGCTGAGGGGCAGCCCCTTGCTGGCCGGAGAGGGATCGGAGAGGGATCGCGCAGGCACAGCCGCCTCCTGTTCCTCTGCCTGGCCTTGGCCCTAAGGCAGCTTCCCAAGACCTAAGCCCCTTTATGTGCATTGAAGTTCGGTGCCGAGTTACTTCTGAATTTGATCGATGCATCTACAGAGGTGTTATCAAAAAAAGAGGGGAGGGAAAAAGGCTATAGCTTAAGCTTGGAATTAAAATTTTCACATTTTCTACATCTTTCTGCAAGCGCAAGCAGAAGAAACTGGAAGTCCCCGATGTCCAAGGCGTACACAGACAGAGGTGAAACCTTCATGCAATTCCTAGTCCACAGCTGTTTAAGCCAAAAACCTCAAGTAATGAGCAAACTTTGTAGAAGCTTGAGTTTTTCCAACTGTTCTCTAAATAAATATCCCAAGGAAACGCACATCAAAGGCAAGAGCAAATAGAGATACCAAGTATATGAAGCTGGGATGTTTACCTGAGTGCGGTGTGTGTCAGTACGGCTGCTGTGTACCCGAGACTGTCCTTTGTCACCTTAGAAAGTAGTTATTATGGTGAGACGTAGTTTACGCGGTAGAAGACCTGTCAGCAGGCGCCTATGGGCAAGTCTTTCTAACCTGCTGGCACTCTCACTGCAGGCGAATCTCTAACGTGGCCTGGCCAAGCACGGGAGGTGACACTCGGCCGTGTCAGTGTCACTTAGTGTGGCTGCTGTGGGAGAGGTGCCCTGGCGCCTTCCTCCAGCAAGACTTCTAAATCCTTCGCTGCTCCTTCCCCCTTCTCTGAGTGACGCCTACTACAAGTTGGTCACTTTCAGCAAGAGTAAAAATGACATTTTTGGCTTCACCTCTTTCCTTCACAGGCTGCTGCTGGCGTGGGGGTGTGTGTCTGTGGGTGTGGGTGTGTGTATGTGCCAAAATGTCCTGTAAAAGGAAGAAATAGTTTGTCCCGATTCTAAAGCCTTCTCTGCCTCCCCGCAGACAAGATGTGGCCAAAGCTGAAAGCCACCAGGCGGCTGCCCCAGGGAGGGGGGTCCGCAGTCCATCGCAGCTGGGGGAGGCCCAGCTCCTGCCTTCCTGCACCCCCCTGCCCTCTGCAGCCAGCAAAAAGCTCCCAGAAAGTGGGAAAACGGTGCTAATAGGTGACAGCTACAAATCTCTTCCCTTGAGGTCTCCTCTGTCAAAGAGCAGATGAGTCGGTGCCGTTTGCGGGGGCTGTTTCGGACTGTTTAAACATCGTTTGTTTTCCTGAAGTTAATCCCACCGACAGCCTGGATGCCACTGCAGAATACTGTGCGTTTGCTCTCTGGTTAAGAGAGGAACATCGCGTTCAGCCGCTGTCACCAGCCACGGCCCGTGTGCCTCGGGTAGGACTGCAGCGAGCGTGGCTGGTGACTGGTCACCTGGGCTTGTTTGTGTCGGCCACAAACCGCACAGACCAGGCGCTAGCCCCTGGAACTGCCAATCGCCTGGCTTGTAAACACAATCCCTTTCAATTCTCTCCTAATCCTGACTTTTCCAAATGTTTTGATGCAATTAACAACATCCGCTAAATAGAAAATGATTAAAAAAACCACGAAGTCTTAAAAAAAATTATACCGAATACTAATACAAATGAGATAAAAATCTCTCTCAAAACGTTGGTCATAACTGAACCTGGAGGGCAGCCCTGTTAGAAAGGCAGCGGCTGAGCTAAATTTCTGAAATTCTGGTTATTTCAGGTGAACTAGAGAAACAACGATACCAAAGCTCTTTCATTTTCAGGAGAGATCCACTTGTATTTTTAAAAGTATCACCTAAATGTATAGAGACAAAAGGAATAAACATAAACTGTATCAGTCAGAACAGGAATTGCTGTCAAATGTGACTGAAGAGATGAGAAATTAATTTACAAGATAACTCAAAATTTGGTCTATGTTAGATGTAGACCCCTGCTAGTCCTGGACTTCAGAAACGCCTGAGAAACCCATGCAGATCCCGTAGCTGGAGCTGTCTCTTTCCATCAAAGCTCTGAAAAACACAGCAACTTACATTCGTTTTGGAAAAACTCAACAATTCAGCTCTTTGAATAATTTCCTCCTGGTTTTTTGTTTTTTTTAAAGTAAATGGACGTGAGATTAAACTCCTGTACAAAATGAACACAACTGTGTCTTGCTACCTTGGTAACATGGATTTTTGGCCCTACTTTCTTATTTTTGTGCTGTGGCCTTTTCTGTCCCTCCATCACTGTATTTTAATGGCAAAGGAAGACTCTTGGAAATGCCAGAACAGACTGATTTACTAGTTCGCTAGATTACTTACTTATATACAAGTAAATTAAGTGGTTCCTTATGCTCATGGAAGTTCTGACACACCATGTTTCATTAAATGCACATCCTCTCTATCCAAGATGCAAAAAGGAAAAAGAAATACTTGTGGTGGAATTGTAGAAGTTAAGTCTTTTATATTCAAACACAACTAAAGAAATTTGATAAACAATCAAATGTGTAGCAATCATTATAAAAATAAATTCTCCTAACACGAGGTTATAAACTCACCTGTGGAGTGAGTTCCTGAGGAGCAGGGTATCGCTCACAACTTTACTCCTGAGCACCCAGAAATGGGCAGACACACAGTATCAGAAGCATTAACTCACCACAGCAGCAGAATTCATCACTAGCCCTAGTTTGTGTGTTTGATGGACGGACACTAAACAGCCAATTGTTTGCTGCGCTGCCAATTGTTAGGTGCTCCAAACTACTCCCAAATGATTTTCTCTGACGGTAGAAATAACTGCTTTCAAAATCAGATGAGTTCTACGGGGCATTTGCGGGCTTGATATTTACTGTATTGGCCTCATTCACTCAGACTAGAACCTTGATGTGCTAGAACGAAAAGTCTCCATTTCAAAACACTGAAAACTCAGTCTAAAGGAGAGAAATCTCCTAAATATAAACATTCGATGATGAGGTAGGGGAAATTTTTTGGATCATGTTTTGACTTGTCATCAGAATGGTTGGTTCACACCTGCAAAAGCTGAAGAGGGTAGCAATATTGTCTTTTAGTAAGTCTTGCAGCTACACTTCTTTGGACAGTACCGAGCAGAGGAGAGCTCACATCTTCACTGATCCTCTCTATGCCACAAAGACATAAATGCTAATGCATCTGATTATGAATATAACAGCTAAAGTACATTAATCCCTAACACTACCTGACTAATAAAGATAAAATGCATGCAATATCAGTTCTAAGCTGATAGGCTCTGCTTCCAGTTCACCCTTTCAAAAGGCTAACATTTAATTAAATTTCCATTTAATTTGTTTACATGACTAATTAATAGCTGAAAGTGTAATTAAACATAAAGCTTTTAAAATGCTCATTCCTTTCCTTGCATCAAGAATAGTAAGTGTGAGCATCATAATATGCAAGTAAAACAAGAGGGCAAGATTGCTACAAATGATAAAAAAAAAAAAGGGACAGCCTACAGAATATGAAGGTAGTAACCTGATATAAATCAGCACCTGTCATTACCTGTAGCCTGCTGGTCATCATTATCCTGCTGTACACAAGTATAACAAATGTGTCAATAAGGCACTCATTATAAAGCTTTTTGGATACAAATACAGATTCTGCTTTTACCGGAGTATCAGGGAAAAGAGTGTGAATGAAACCAAAACACGTCTGTTAAACTTTGCTATTCTGGTGTGGCTGTTTTGCATATCCAGGATAACTGATGGAAAACAACCATACACTGGTTAATTCTGCTGTTTCTGTAAGTGTTGACTTTTCAACTGAAAGGCAATGTAAATCCAGCTGTCTGTACGTGCTTCTACAGGTCTTCCTGGACCTCCTTGCTCCCTCGTCCCTGCACTGCTCACCCCCAGTTTCCGTTGTATGAGATACGGTCTCCAAGTTGCATCGGTTATAAGCAAGCTTAAAATGTTTAATTTCCAGGTACGTGCCTCTGCTAAGTAACTAATGGAATGATGAGTGTGGTGCAGGTTTACTGCTCCAGCGTGAGGAGCACTGCTGAGATTCAACAATGCCAGGTTCTGGCATCCACAAACAAGTGTCAGAGAAATCTCTGCCTCCCTTACCCATGCCACTTCTTGCCTGGCCCCTTGCCCATCTGTGAGGATTTGACCCTTCAGCCTTTCAGTTCCAGGTTCGGTCCTTCCCTTCCAGCCCGATGCGTGCAGACTTCTATTCCTTCCAGGCCCAGCGTTGGGCTGTCTTGTTTAGGTAAAGCAGCAGCTGAGTCTTCTTCCTCAGCACGCACAAGAGAGCTGGGGGGGCAGAAGAACAGAGAGCAAGTCCTTCTTCTCCATTCCAGTATGTGGCATCACAGTCACCTTAAGCCTGTTATCATTCTAATTCACGAACGGTAAATTTATGGGCAGTAAAATTCCTCAATAATAGTAACAAAAAAGGAATATGCACAAACCAGCAGTTCTTCTTAATCAAAGTATTGGAAAGGCTGGATTTTTTTGCTGAAAATCTTGGAAGATTTTAGTCCAAATTTTCAGGATGCAAAATTTGTTCTTATGGTTAAAATCTGTAAGGTAATGGGTGCTAAAAACAGGAGATGAAATAGGAAAGTAGCAGGCAACCTTACCCCATGGGAATGTAACCATCTCTAATATACAAACAAGGCTGCCCTGCCAAAACCCAAATGAAATGGCGTGGGGTATCTGGGTTGTTCCACTGTTGAACTGTGCAAATGCATGACCTGCTCTGTGACAGCTGTCCTCTCCCTCCTTCCTGCTCATGCTCACACTCAGTGAGCTTCATCCACCTTGTCATAAATCAGTTCCTAAATGCTTTGAGGTATCTGCTTCCTTCCTTTTCCCAAAAACTGTTTTACAGCAAAAGATTGACAATAATCTGTTCGTTGAAAAAAAACCCCATAATTTAGCCCACATTTGTTTTAAATTTATTTCATATTATTTTGTAATATTTTAAGCTCCATATGGAATGAGAAGGACATCTGAAGGAATTTTCATCTTAGATCTGAATTGCTGCATTATAACCGTATACTTCTTCTCTTCTACACATTTGCACACATTTGCTAGACTTTTTATCCCACTCTAGTCTACTAAAATTCCCTCTGCCCAAGAGCCCTTGATCCCATGGAGACATATGCAGAGTTTATGCATGGGATAGCCCTTCTCATTTCAGTGGGCGTACCTCATACTGAGTTTCTATTATTTCTTCACAGGTCAGAAGTCTGATGCTTACAGATCTTTCTGGGTTTTCTACAATACCCAAGGTAGGAGTGTGTGCAACAGAAAGGTCAAATTGCTAAGCCTCACTGCTGCTATTTTTTATTAGAGAATTGGAGACAAAAATACCTATATAAAGTCTTTCTTCTTTGCGAAGCAAAAACAGTGTTTGAGAGCAGGAGGCTGAGTGTGGGAACGTAAGTACGTTGCATCTGTGACTTTATAAAGTGATCTGGAGACATCTATTTTGCAACAATTGGGAAGAAACTGGGTGGGTGGTGTAGAAGTGGGGGAACTGTGAAGACCAAATGTTTAGCTGTATTCAACTGTAAACAGAGTGATAGTCAGTAAACAGTCTCTCTGAAGAGAGTAATTAATAGGCACATGTGAAGAGATGGAAAAGAAGATGTATCCTTCTTCGGCAGACATCAAAGGGCAGTCTGGACAGTGAGAAATTAAGCATTCCCAAGGAGGCCACACAGCTGAATGTACATTCAGCTAGGAAATGTAATGCCATATAATGAGCTAGGAAAAAGAGGAGTGAGGGGTAAGACAGGCAGTGGAAAAGGAGTTCCTAAAGTAACAAAGGAAGGAGCAACTCACTCTGTGAGGAAGGGAGCAGGAGCAGAGAAGCAGGGAGGTCTAAGCAGGTCAGCTCTTTCTGCGGAGGGGTCAAGTTGCAGAGAAGTTTTGTGGGATTAGAAACAGTGATAAGATAGCACAGTAGGTAGCCTCAAAATAAGATAAGGAAACACAGGAGGAGCCACTGAAATGAATGGTTCTTCATTGTGATTCTCCTGCCTCTTGCTACATCTGAAAGCAGAACCCTGTGGCAGTTGGCCAGTTTGACAGGGAAGGCGATAAAAATAAATTACATCCTCTGTTTCCAATACAGACTGAGATGTTTCCAAAAGAATGGGGGAAGGGAACTTATTTGCAGGGAGGAAAGGTACTTACAAGATCCAAAACTCATTGTCTGTTCTCTATAAAGTGGTGTCAGGACTGATTCCATAATGTACGTACTTGGCTCCAAATGGGGTTTTGGAGCATTCCACCTCTGGGACCAGCTGCTTTCGCGAATGTTCGGCTGGAAGAGAAATCCAAGTTCAAAATGAAGGAAATGCTCTTTTTTGCCTCTCAAAGAGCACACATGAAGCTGAGAGCAACAAATCAGAAAACCTGAGGCCAAGCAGTCTGAGATTCCCAGTATCCTGGGTGGTCTTTGCTGTTAAATTCTATTAGTGTCATCTGTGGATAATGTTTTCCTTTAAAACCTGACTAAAACTGAGACAAGATAGATTTTCCAACCAATTTGATTTATAGTTTAACATGAGCAGAATACGTGTGTGTTAGCAGTGCGTTTTTGGCCTACTGTTGCAAATCAGGTTTTGTGCACCCAATTCAAATAGAGTCTAAAGAAACAGTCAGGTCTTATTGGAGTTTCTTGGCACAAGTGGAGATGCATTTTTGCTGTAAAAGCAGCTTTAGCAAGGACAACTAATCTCTCTCATGCACAGCACTAAAGGAGTGGTTTTGGAAGAAGCAAAAGAAACCTATGAGAAGGCTGGAACCCATAGTATCATAGATGAAACATACCCTGTCCTCTTGCATGTGCTGTCCTCTGGGCTGTGATATGCGCTCTGTGGATCGGTGGACACTGAGGATTGTCGTGTCCTCTCTAACAACTTTTGGCTGATGTATCAGGTGACACGTGCAGGGAAAACGTGCCTCTACCACACAGGGACTGTAACTGTGGGTCACACAAGGCAGGGAAGCACTTTGCATCCAAGCACTCCGACCTGTGCTTAGGACCAAGCAATTGCCCTGTTAGTTATCCACTGTCACTGTCCCACTGAGAAAGCAGTCCAAGTTATTTGTTTAACCACATATTGTGGAGTAAGTCATCAGCTCTCCATGAACTGGAAATCAAAAATAGATCTGTTCTTATGGATCCAGGACAAATATATTATTCATCCTACCTGGCTGATTTGTCCCATACCACTATTGATTTTCCCAGAGAAAGGTTCTGAATGTGACTAATGGCATTTTTTCAGGGTTAGAAATTCCAAAGCTGTCTACTCAAGGGAAGAAATTTCATGTTTCAGCAACTTAGAAACATTGGCTGTAGTTACTGCAAAGAATGGAATTGCAATTAGTCTTCTACGATCTTTATAGGCATGCCTGAAAAACAGAGATGTCAATATTGCAAGCTTGAGAGGTCAGTAAGGCACTGTCCTTTGCTGACAGGCAACAGACCATGCCTCAAAAATCCCACTTGCTGGGCTGGTGGAGATAACATTTAGTGTGAGGCAGACCAGCTTCAGTTTTAGGGCAGGGGTGCTGCCTCTGTGGTTCTTTGGAATCCTCTTTGCCGGAAAACAACCCTGTATTATCCTCCAGAGATCAGCCAGGGCTGGTCTCCCATCTGTTCATGGATCTGCACCTGTTTTTCATTTCACCAATAGTGGCCACATGGCCTAAGACTCAGGGGGGATACAGAGAAGAAAATTAATGTGTCTTTCAGGCACTGGGGTTGGATTCAGAAGTTCTGAGTTTAAATCCTGACTGTGAAGCACAACCTCGGTGAGTCCTTTCATTTCTGTCAGTCTTAACACCATCTGTAAAGAAGAGGAAGGAGTCACTATTATTCTGAGGCTTTGCCCTTACCTTTTTAAACAAGGAATTGGAGAAAATTTGTTTTTTCCTCTTTGCTTGTATTTCACCCAGCACAGAAGTCTTTACAGAAATGGATCTCTATAAAGCACATCACTGATGATTAGGAACACCAAACATGTCTCCCATCCATTTTCTTTGCACTCTGAAAAACAGAAGGGAAGTTCCTTAGAAAAGTTGTTGAATTTCTGCCTGTGTAGATGACAATAATGCTTGGACATAGCTCTCGTAGCACAGAACTGGTGTATGGGTATTTTGGGTGTTTATCTGCAATGGCTGCATATGAATCCACTGTAGTCACTCTGTTGATCTGATGCTGCATCACATTCTAGCTGCAGCCAGCTTCAGAGGCATACGGAGGCAGCATATATATCAATTCCCTGCCTCTCTCATGTCTTGCACTGGGCATGCCATAGATCTGGTATTGTACATTTTGTACTCCTTACACTTGTTTAGAAAACAGAGGCAAAGTTGTTGCCCGGCCTCTGCCTACTCATTTTATTTATTGCTTCATCAGCCACACTGTGTGTTTACACTCCAGTACAACAGTTTGGCTGCAGCTTGTGTTGACAGCCCGTAGATAGCTTGAGGCTAAATAAAGAGGGTAACTGCTGTCAGGTTCCATGTGAGTTCTCAGCTGGGCATGGCAATGCCATGCTAACTGGGGACATGCTGACCTTACCAAATGCTATCAGCTTCTGCAAGGGTCTCCTAAAGCGCTTGGTGTCGGAAATCCTTGCAAACTCACTCTTTGTGAATTTTCAACCCAGGCACTGCTTGTAAAGAATCCTATCACATTTTTCCAGTCCTAACTGGGGATTGAGTTGATTACAACTGCTCTCAGAGTTGTTTTTCACCTTGAGTCTCACTCAACTTCTATTGAAAGCTGCTGGAGTTTGTCATTGACTTCAATGGAATTAGGATTAGGCCTTTATCAGAAAGTTTGCTGTTTGCTGCAAGTTTGATTTCCATGCGATATATCTGGAAGCTTTCAATTATCACGCTGCCTTTGAAATGGGAAATTGACAAACTGTTATCTCGGGAAGCTTGTTGGGTTCAGACTGGTTCCATCAGATCACAGGTAAATTTGTGCCAAGCAGGGTTGCCATTGAGTTCTTTATGTTTGATCCTCAAATTAAAATTTACCTGTCTGATTGGTTTGCACTTGAAACTATTACTCTTTGGTTTTGTCAGAGATTTGCAACAATGGAAAGGACAGGTATGTTGCATGATCCATGGATTAGGAGTTTTGTCCCTGCTTCAGAAAACCTCAGGAGGCTTGGGATAAAATGTTATGCTGAACACTACAAATTCACACGTGCTGTGACCAGAAGAGATAATTATGATCATTTATTTTGACCTTCTGCAAGCTACGAAGTACCTCCTGTAGTCCATACCTCTCAATTTGACCAGTATGTAGTCATTAGAATTAGGTTGATTTAATTACCTCCAGTTAAGGAAAGTTCACTGCAATCTAAAGTTACTTTTCCTCAGTGTTTAAAATTTGCTCCTCATCTCTTATCTGAACTTGTTTAATTTTTGTTTTATGTCACCGGATGTTGCTCTGCTCTCACCTGTGTCTGTTGTTGGACTCTATAGCTCTATAGTATCCCCATGTAGACCCTTACACAGTCAATCAACTTTTACTTTTTCTTCTTAACCATCTTCATAGTCAGGAATATATTTCAGAACTCCATTTATAATTCTGGTATTTACATTTTCAGAATTTGGGTTATACCAATTTATCCAGCTTCTGGTGACCTGAATCACTGTGTTATTTTTATATAAGGCTAACAATGAAGATGTTAATCTTGAACTACTGAGACTTTTCCTCTATTTCATGACTCATCTTTCTTCTATGGCCTATTTTTAAGTTCATTCCATTAGATTAGTTTTTTCATTGAATAGTATAAATGAATTTCCTAAAAGGCAAACTAATTCCGGACCCAGTGCTATCAAGTCATAGAGTAATTGAAGTGGGAAAGGACCTTTGGAGGTCATCTTGTGTAAATCCCCACTGAGAGCAAGGTGAAGTTTGAAGTTAGATCCAAGTGTGCTGCCAAATACAACCGTGAGTTCAGGAAAAGATTGAATGGTACCATGTTCACCTTTTAAAATTGACCATTCATAAGGATGTGACTTACAAATGTCATGACACTTTATTGCAATAGGGATATTGCTACTATTTGTGCTGGGCACCTTCACACTATGCACCCTTAACATATATTTTGGAGCAAAATTCTATTAGTCAATCTATAATCAACATAAACTCTCAAGGAAATATAAAAATTACTTTGAAGTCTTCTGGCTCATCAATGGCCCAAGAACTAACCCTTTTGTTTAAGCACATAGTGTGCAACAAGTCAATTTAAAAACTTTATCTTACACAGTTGTACTTTCATTCTATTTTGTCAAAATGAATACGAAGAATTAATTTTCCCCCTTTTGGAACGATTTTCCCACTTTTGAAATGCCTAGTAAAACTAGGCATTTGACAGAGATCTGTAAACTGATATCTGTAAAGTGATTTTTTTTTTTTTGTATATAAAATGCTGTTGTAACATTTGCTCTTCTGGTCTTATTCTTTATTTACTACAGTTTTTTGACATCTGTCCCTGTCTTTTTTCATCAAATATTTATCTGCAGCAGCTGAAAGAGCCTCATTTGTTTTAATTAAAAATAAGACCACCAAGCTGGGATCACTTCCTTAGCTCTTCCATGGCTTGCACAGACAGACAGTAGATCTTGTGAGGTTTTCCTGAGGGTGGCCCATTGACAGGCTTCCCCCCTCCCTATATCCTTTTCTTTTGCACCATGTTTATTTTTGGATAGAGAAATGTAATCAGAGCCACATTCCGGACAAAGAAACTTTTTACAGTTAACACGCATGAGAAAGGAGGAAGATCATGTTGTGTTTCATTTGGTGTTTCATTGTAAGAAACTATTTTCTAATTTGTGGCTTCTGGAATGGAATTATCATTGCCACAGAAACATAGGCATTGTCAGAGCAATAAGGCCTCTAGTTCAGCATGCTGACACTGACATAGGCAGCAAGCACTTAAGGAAAAATTGTGGAAATTCAGCTGAGGAATATCCTACTGATTGAAAACATTTTTTGCACTTTTCCTCACTAGCTAATATCTGTCTCATGTCTTGTTTTTTTTCCCCAGTGTTGACTTATGAAGAGGAAAAAACAAAGAACAAAGAAACAACCTAAAATAACTCCTTTGTGCAAAGTTAGTATTCTAAGGTCATGGTGCAAGCTGATGCCTGTTGCTGCTAAAACTGTTCTAGAGGGTGTGTGGGACGTGTTATTTTCATTTTTACATGTCCTAGACAAATACTTGTGGAATGCACAGACTACTCATGACTTCTAGTGATGGTGAGATCACTAGATCTCTGTCTAGTGGTCTTGGGATCCCAATGAAGTAGCATAGCATCACTGACCTTTCTCAGCCATCTTGATTATCTTAGTCCTTGTTAATGAGAGAGATTTTTAAATTAGGCTTTTTCATTTATATAAGATGGAGGAGACTAATAAGTAAATCCTGTTTTTTTCATACCCCCTTTTCACCTCATTCTTCATCGTACATGAAAAGTAAAAATTAAAAGAAGCGACCCCCATGAACCACCAAAGTAAAACTGTTATATCTTCACTTGGCAAAAATTACTTTTGAAGATGATCCTACTTCAATCTCCCTGGGCAGTAAGGCACAGGAGAGTCATCCAATGCTTAGGCACATAGTTCTTACATTTGTCTGTTAGATACAAAACATTGATTAGCTTTTGTAGGTGTAATCAGTTTCAGACTTTCTAAATTCTGAGAAAACCTATCAGACTCAAAGCCTGACAGTATCTTGTACACCTCTTAGTTTATTTTGTAGGCACAGTAGAAAGAAAGGTCGAGGTGATATCACATATAAAAAATTATGTCATTATAGCACCTACATAAGAAAATGAGTTCAGGTGAGTAAAGAATTTCAGAACTTTTATATAAAATTTGTTGACTTACCAAGATGTCAAAGGAGATTTTATCTCAGCATCTTTTCCAATTCACGGTATTATCTCCTATTATGTCTCCAGGACACAATAATGTGGCTGCATAATGTCCTCATGTAGATTGGTTCTGTATATAAGACATATGGGTAAAACTGACACAGTAATTCAAGGGCAAAGTTTCCACAAGTAGATGCATATATTAAGAGCAAAAATTTAAATGACAAGTTGACCCCTAAGTTGTCCTACACTGACACTTACTATTTAAATAACTTTCACAGACATTAATTCACTATATTATAGTTACAATATTGTACTGTAACTTTCTAAGATCTTGATATTGGCATAAAGGAAAAGAATCAATGATGTAACTTGGAATCAGAATTTAATCCTTTCCTTGCAAGATACTGAGACAGGAGACAGCACCACTGCTTAATCAATTGAACAATAGAAGGGCATTCAGGAACCTAGATTTTCTTTCCAGCTCTGCCACAGGATTGAGGGTGACCTTCATCAAATTATGTTTCTACTCTGTAAAATGTAACTGGAAATTCTCTCTTTAAAAGCATTTTAAATGAAAAAGTACTGTAAAGTATCCTAGATTTGATGCTGATTGCTTACAACGGTAAGTGAAATCAGAGTTAAACTAATTTAAGGGAGACTTTATTAACTAGAAAGATTATGAGCTTGTCAAAAAGATATTAATTAAAGTCTGGGGACTGCTTGCCAGTGTCATTCTAAATTAATTGCTAATGGGTTACTCTTAAAAGTGGAGCGCAGCTGCAAGAACATCAGGCTCAAAGGAAACTTGATTTTGTTTATCATTCATTTTTACTTTGTTTAGCAAAGGATTTCTAAATACCAAAGAAACCTGAAACTGTTTCTGGCAAGGATATTTTTGATTACAAAAATCTTTCTATAATCTAAATGGCAAGATTCACACACTTACTGTAGCCTTTTACACTTTTCTCTCTTTCTGTAAATCTCTGAGAAAAGAAAAACCTTTAGCACTGTATCTTGTATATATTTAAGAGGCAAAGAAGCCAAAAAAGCCAACTGGCTCTTTAGAGCCAGTGGCACACAAAATGGTTTGACATAAAGTTAGCAGTGGTTCTCCTGACACCCAAATCATGTGTCAGTGGTATCATGCTCTTTGGGTATAATATTACCTGTGAGAGCAACTGAGAACAGGCTAGAGATTTGTCCTGATTTCAAGGCCTCCAGTTTATAGCTATACTTAAGTTCATGGGGTGGGCATGGGTGTGGGGAGTGATTGATACCCGCTTTTGTCCCTGTTTCCAGGCTATGTGTTCTAGCTTTTTGTATATGTGTTTGGCTCCAACATCTCACAGAAATAAGTGCTTCAGGAGGATGTGTAATTAAACAAAGACTGTACTCTGCTCAAACTTAAATTGGCGCATGTGGGGAATATTATTTAAAGACCGTATAGTTACACTGGTGTAAAATGTGGGAAAAGAGAACCTGAAGATTGTAATCCCTGTTATCAGGCTGAGAGGACATGCTGACAAAAGGCTTGCCCTACATTACAGCTCCCTTTCTTGTCTGTGACAGAGTCCCCTGCTTCTGACTTTTAAACAAGACTTAGCCAGGCTGCCTTCTCACTTTAGGCATGGAAGGGGCTTTTGCAGGTCCTTTCTTTTCAGTTCAACACTAGTGAGCAGGCACCTACAACAGAGGAAAAATGTATCCCACTGAACACCTGTTAAGCTATTTATTTCCTTATTTTATGCTACCTGATAGTATAACAATTTTGAATCAGTCACTGGGTTAAACAGAAACACAGATCACTATTTTAAAGGAAGATGGAGAGTTCTGTGCTACCTCAGACAGAAAATTTTTAAATGGTGAGAATTTAGTGAAAACATTCATTTTTGATAGACCTGTGTCACTAAAGAATGAAGTGATAACCTGTGATCTTTTTTTATTCCTACACTTTCAAATTGAAAATATGAAAGCTATCACTATATCTAATTCTGCTAATTCACGTCTGTTAAATCCTGAGAAGACTATCAGACCCAAAAGGTACAGTTCTGGCCTTGTGGAAATCAGTGACAAAAATACCAGCTGATTTTAAAACATGTCAAAATTGTACCAAAGTGGAGGGTGTGGGGGGTGTGTGTTTGGGTTTTTTGTTTTGGTTTGGTTTTTTACTCCAGAAAATAAGAATATTATTTCCACCTTCCCATATTGATCCTTCTGTTCAGAGAGTCATGATCTTCATATTACTGGGACACTTCAGTGTTTTGGCTTTTATTTTGGATGCTGTCATTTTAGTAGTGCAAATACTAAGTGATATGGGAATATGGTGCTTTAAAATGCTGATGACTATTCTGTTAACAGCTTGGGAATGCGGCTAGCACAGTTGTCTCCATAGTGCTTGTGAACAGAATTCCTCTCCTGTGTGCTTCACAAAACCCAGTGACAGAGTATTAGTAATAATTTTTGAAACTCCTTAATATACTAATTAAAAGTCATCTTCCTAATACTTATGAAACCATCTTAGGAAAGAGCAACATAGCACTATTACATTAACTATCCCATTTCAAACATTGGACTCTAAACCTAGAGTCCAGAACCTAGAGTTCAGAAACTCCAGCAGAATTTACCAGACATTTCTGCTCAATATTGATATGACCAACTTCACAGCATTTTTCTTAAGCATTTTTCTTTGAACCAGGGCTCAAAGTTTCCCCCCCTATTTGGTAATCTATTTATCACTGTGCCATTACTTCTCATACACACACATGTATACAGCATATAGACAGTCTCTCTTGTGGTTTCCATAGCTATATGAGTGGTATGCGACATCTTGGACCAAGCAGGAAGAGCACTAGCAGCTGGAGAAATCTTTATCACAGAAACTTTCAGGAGTGAAGTACCAAGTCTCCCCTAGAAGTGAGATAAGCTTGAATGACAGAACAACTTTCTGTGTGCCATGTGTGAAGACTCTACACTTGCTGCTGAATCTGCTATTGTGCTGAGAAAAAAAGAGGAGAGCCTGTAGTCCACCACAGAGAAGAGCCTGTTGTCCAAGCATTCTGTAGTCCAGCATGCTTGGACAACAGAGTATGTCTGCAAATGTAAGAATGCCATAAAAATTGTATGTGTGCTTACTGATTATAATGTGATTAAGTAATAAAAATACACTGCAAGGTGAACGCCATGCAATGCCTGGTCAGTATCAGGATTCTTTTAGTAACAAATGGGTATGGAAGCTTGGTGATGCACAGCCCACGCTCAGAGTGACTACAGCACCCGTGGCTATGTGAACGTTGGCAATTGATTCCCATGGAGAAAACATAGTTAGTATCTTATTGTCCTAGAATGAAAATATTTTTGAACAATTACTACAGCAATTTATACAAACTGTGGCTTTTATAGATACATTGTAACTCTGATTCATGAGGAGCCTTACTTTACTAGATGCTCCAAATTAAGATTTCCAGGCATCCCATCTAATCTTCTAATCCAATAATCCTAAAATCCAGCAATTAAAGAATGTTTTTACAAAGCAACCTGAGGCTCATTCCTCTAATTATGCTGCACAGTTTAAGCTCACTGACTTCAAATGCATAGGTGTATCCATGTAAAATATGCATGCAGTGCATCTGAATTTACTAAATTAATAGACACTTCTGTAGTATGCAGCCTATTAACAGCTTCATCCAAACTGAAACTAAATCAAGGTATCTTATTGCCAAAGAAGAAAACTCTTGGGGAAATGTTCACTTAAGCAATTCTGTTTCCTTGCTGAGAATGAATGCAGTTATAGCTCTAACACTGTCATATCAGAGACCAACAATATTTTAAAAAAATAGAATTTAATAAGCAGCCTCTAGAAATCCCTGTCAGTCTGTCATGTGGGTTGGATTTCTCTTTAAGCTCTACCATTTTGCTGGTGTTTCCTATCAGAAGGTACAGAGTCTGATGATTCAGATGAGAGACATTAAATGTTGTTCACGTACTGAAGCCATGGAGATACTGGAAGCTTCAATGATGCAGGGAATTTATATTACGTGTTGCCTAATTTAAGATAATAACAAAAACACTTCTATATATTCTTCCTGTGGTAGAGTTATACTTTATCAAGCATAATTAACACTCTTTCCTGCTCCATTCCTAGACATGAAATCATTCTTTCCTTTGATGAGCTGGTTTTCTGAGATGTATGAAAATTAACAGACATCTGACTAATCTGCAGAAAATTTCTCCATCATAAAGGACCTGGGAATCTTCTCCTGAGGCTGCAGTTCAACAACTTGCCATTTGCAATATTGCCACTGTATGCAAGATGTCTGCATTGCTGGACGCAATCTATACAGCACAACTTCCCCTGCTGGACTCACTTTCCAGAAAGAGGTCCCAGTGACTAAGATCCACACAAGAGTTTTTCCTTTGTGCTTCACTTCATGTTCTGATCATCAACCTGCTTTGCTTGTCTAACTGTAATGATTCTGCGGAAGGATCCTTCGGGCTGCAAAAGGGAACAAACTGAAGAATAAATTAGGAACTTGACTAGTAAACTCTGAAATGGCTGGCAGCTGGTACTGGTGGGTGGCACTTCAGGCACCATACAAATAAAGAGCAGAAGGAGGAAAAGGTGGGGTGAGAGGCACCTCACCGGGCCTCAAATGGTACCCACCATACTGTCTTTCCCTCAGCTGAACCTTGATGAGAATGGAGACTGGTGAATGTCTGGCTTTGGAGTATGGCAAAAAGCTATGCAGCAGGCCTGGGGGAAGCAAAATCACTGCTGAACTTCTGGAGGGGAATGCAAAATTTGATGATGTGAGAGAAATTTGGTGTGTATAGTATTTGCCCCAGAAGCTGAAACTAAATGATACATTGAACCTCTTGTATCAGAAGGCCTATAATAGAATTAAGAATAATTTCGGTTGGAAAAGACCCTTAGGATAATTGGGTCCAACTGAGCTGTCTTTTCAGAATTCTAAATTGGACTCAGGTTAAATATGAGGCCTGCACTATCACAGTCTGATACAGTATGTGTCTCCAGTAAAGTACTAGTTTGCTAAGGAAACAAATTACAATATTTTTTTTGTGAGTTCTGTTGACCTTCAACTTGGTAAGAGGATAAAATGTTAAAAAGCACAGAAAGAGACAAGAGTGTTTTTTACAAGTGGTACCTTTGTAATAGCAAGGCTATGTCTATGTGACAGGAGGGCTTGGCTAGTTTGTTGTTTGTTTTGGGGATTTAGGCAGGTAATGGACAAAGCAATTACAAGAGACAAAGATATGCAGTTTTTTCCTTTTCCCAACCATCTAGTGGAATTGAATCCTCTGGCTGCCTGGAGTTCATTCCTGTAATCCCTTCATTAACC
The DNA here is from genome assembly GCA_033628505.1 of Tringa tobata. Classification (NCBI taxonomy): domain Eukaryota; kingdom Metazoa; phylum Chordata; class Aves; order Charadriiformes; family Scolopacidae; genus Tringa; species Tringa tobata. The sequence continues at coordinate 29,586 of JAHREE010000136.1, forward strand.
CTTTCATTCAATGAGCCCTCAATATTCCACTAGATGCAAACTGCAGTTTGCTTGTGTTCGTGCCCACATTTGTCTCTCATTTTTAGGTCGGGCAGGAATCCTTCCGGTAGTGTTTGGTTCCTTTTAATGCAACAGTTTATTATCAGACCATGTATAGCTTTTCTAGCGTTGACAGCATTATTATTAAAAATACAGAGTATAGTGATATTATGGAAGTGACCACACTGAATCTTTTCACTTTTCCTAATGATCTCCCATAACTTAACTGAGTTATACTTTTTGTGTTGATATTTTATAGACACCTTTCATATTCCTTTAACCAGAAGCTAAGGAGTTAATTGTTTTTTATCATATATGTATTGTACTGGCCGAGATGAAAGCCGGGGCTCATCAAGGTCTTGGCTAAACATGCTTATTAGCATCAAACACACCTCATTCTAAAAAGGTGTTGCTATGCACCTGCTATTTTTATTCATATTAGGTTATTAAAATAAAAACAAAGTGTCAGACTAGAAACAAAGCAGTGCTATGATCTGCTAGGAGACATCAAAAGCAGAGAGATTATGAAGTCTGATATGGCTACTGGGGTAATGTCTAAATTTAGGCTATTCTTTCTGTGTAAAAATTTTAGGTAATATCCTCAGCAAAGATAACTGGCACTGAAGCCAACAACACTGTTTGTTTTTATCAGCAAGATCTGGATTCCTTTCATCTTGCATAAAACATGAATTACTAGCTTTTATGCAGTTGTCCTGCCCACTGTGATTCCCTGAAGAAGAGGTGTGGAGGAAATAATTTTTGCAAGGAAAATTTGAAAAGGCACCCACTCCCAGCACAGGTGCTCTTAACTTCTCACATATTCACTCTTTTCACTTAGAACAAAACCTGTTGTTTCTCTCCTGCTTCTAGTCTGGGCCAGCCAAACTAGGGAAGCAAGTGACTGTGCTGCATTAGCTACTGAAACAATTTGCTGGGATCGATTCCTGTTATGTGAGGCACTGAAATGGATCTTTTCTGCCCAAATTTCCCCAATGAGAATTTGGTAGAAATTGCTATGTTTTGAACCTTCTCTCTGCCAACAGGAGAACCATGCATTTTGTGAATTATAGAGTTGGGGATACAGTTAGCCAACTGGCCACTTTACACACTGATCAGGAGTTATTCCAGGAAGTACAGATTGCCTGTTAGAATCGTATCTTGCAATGCTGCTGACATCCTGCTCTGTGTCCCAGAATATGAGATAGCATTATGTATTACTTCAGCTAGGAAGGATGAAAAAGAAAACATAGACATGGACCAATCTGTTTCTCAGAAATCAGGTGACCTGAAACTCCTATAACAACTCTAACCTCTGGGAAAAAAAGCCTGCATTAATTTTCATAATTTGAACAGCACACAAATAGAGAATTTTAAAGGTTTAAGGTGAGCAAAGAAGATATTTCAAAAGTGCAGAAGTATCAACCAAGCCTTGGGATCCAACAGATGCTTAATTGCAATGAAAAAGGGAATGAAATATAAATGTCAAAGTACATACACAAGAATACTCCAGGAGTATCTGTAACTACTTAATGAAGGAACTGATCAGATCTTCTTTCCAAGTCTAGAAATGTTTTAGTACACAGATGGTCTAGAATTCAGTGGAAACAAAAGTATCACATCATAAGTCAGTTGTTTAACATACTCTGTGTTTATATAAACTATGGGTAGACATAGCATTACTGTAATATTGTGGTTGAGAAATCAGGCACTCAGGGGTCAGAAAATGCAGCACAGGTCAAACCACAATCATAATTCTCCCCTCTTCTTGCTTATACATGAAAATATGAGATTGGATGTTCTACTGACTTGTGTTAGCAGGCCTGAGTGCACCAACAGGATTTAATGGCCCTGACCAGCCTCACCTGGGACCTCCACCCACACCCTTGCCCATGGGTCTGGGGACTTCATTTAAGCTCAGCCCCAGGCTTTCAGTCCTAGTCTAAGTTAAGTTTTAGGTGTGCCTCTGCTTGACTATGGACCTAACTGATCAGATCATGAGCTGGGCTGACTTCCTAGCTTCATCTCAGCTCTGCCTGTTGCTATGGTCCTGCCTGATGATTCCTGGGCTTACCCTGACCTGCAGACTGCCTGCCTTGGTACTGGACCTGCTTTGCCACTGCAAACTTGCCAGGTATTTCGACTTTTGTTTAACCCCTGCTGCTTTGCCTGAGCCTTCCCTGCTCTCTTGATCTGGTATTGTGGGTTAGGGTCCTGGCTAAGAGGTCTCTGTCATACTGGCTGTAGTATCATACTTGCTGCCTTTGGCAGGAGCCAGCCCCAGCAGTACTCTGACCATTTATACTTTGTAACCATTTATATTTCTAAAGAGTGAGAGTGTGACTCCTTTATAAATTTAGTCCTACCCTCCCTAGTGAGACTTGGAGGCTAAGCCTGCATTCAGACTTTGCAGTTATAGATCATGGGCTAAAAGATGAAAATCAATTATTAAAATCTTACAACTACTGTAACAGTATACCATAATACTAATGAATTGTACCTTTAAAAAAATGTCTTTAGGTAAAAAGTAACTTTCTCAAAACCTTGAAGAATATTTGAGTGACATCTTGTATGAGACTTCACAAAACCATTTTTATTGGCTTCCTAACATTTGATTATCTCTTTTTTTTTAATTTGTTACAAAAAATTTCTAAACTTCAGTTATAAAAACTGAGATTTCTTTTAGCAAAAAGAAAATTAATTATTTGGAGGTTGTATATAAATTTGTATCAGAAACATAAGAATGTTCCACCTCTGCTATTAGTTCTTCTAAGACCAACAGTTCCACAGAAAAGCATTTTCTGGAGCATTTTCAAATGGACGAAGCATTGCGTGCTTCTAGTCTTAAGCATTTTTAATGACAGAAGGTAAAAAATTCTGGCATCTTAGAATTTAGTGACTCCTGTTGACTTTGGGGGGACCAACACCTTGCCCAATGGCTAAAACAGACCGTTCTGCCAAATGAAATAGTTCCAGAGACAACAAAAAAACAGTCAAGAGATGTCTCCTGGCAAGAACTACAATGCATAAGAGAAACCTAACTGACAAAAGAGATACTGCTCAAAGGCATTCTCATGGCCAAAATATGTGCTTGCTGTGCACAGCCAAGGAAACTTCAAGTATTTAAGAGTGGTGGGGGGGTGGAAATCTTAACCTATTGTATGTTAGTGAGGCATGGCTAGAAAGCAACCATCAGTGGCTTTGGCATTCTCAGTGTGAAAGCTCAGGGCAGTACCTAAGCAGTCTCTAGTCTGTTAAAGTTCACTTGCCAGTTTCAATATGAAATTGCAAAGACTTTTTCAGAGTTGGAAAAATCTGAAGTTAGAAGAGGTTGGAGGGGGGGGGAAGGCATCAGAGGGGAAAAAATTGGTCCTTTGAAGTTTTATATGTAAGGAAGGACCTGGATTTGTGCCTTTAAAGCAAACCTTCCTGACACTACAAATCTGAAAAAACTCACTGTGGCCAAAAGCCACATTGCATATACTTATCTTTGAGAGGAAGGGGGAGGGAGATCAGTTCACAAGCAGGAAATGGCTTCCAGGTGTCTCCCTACGCCAGTGCACAACTCAATCACTACAATCCAGTGATGCCAGGCTTAGTAGTCCCAGCTGCCTTGTTTCTTCCCAGGGATTTGGACTAATCACGCATTATCACAGCCCTTCTGGTGACAAAGCATAATGCTGGCTCTGGAGGTGTGCTTGAACTGTTCACAGGCTGTGGGTGATTAAAAGAAGTTACAGGTAGGCTTTCTCAATGAAGTATGAGCATGTGGAAATAAGCAAGGTACATAGACAAATGCCTACATCTGCATATGCACTCATGCCCATGTGCATAAAAGTTCAAATCGTATCTGTTTCTGGAGCTGGACAACAAAATCAACTGCTCTGCTTCTTGGTGTGTTGTAGAAGGAAGTAACTGAATGCATGCGGCACCCCTTCTCCATCCCAACATTCCATACAGCTGGTTAAGAGGCAGAAAAAGACCTGTCCCATCTATTCTACCTCAGTGATGTCTTCCCCCCACCCCCCCTTCTGATTGCACAAAGACTTCCTTGTTGGGTATTATGGTTTCATTGTGCAAATGTGGTAGGAAGAGCTTCCCGAAGCCTTGTTAGAGCTAGTTAGTTAACGATATAACAAAAAAGTAATTAGCTTATATACCTAACACAGAAGGGAAAGTTAGTTTTAAGGAGTACTGTTTAAACATTCTCTTTTGGCCTTTTCCTCATACAAAAGTTTGAACTCACAGTTGAGAGAAAAGTGCTGCTATCCATTCTACTACATTATTTACATCAGTATGGGACCGTGTCATGATGCAGTAGAAGAGTATCCTCTCATTGGCAATGAAGTTGCATTCCATATTGGCTAACTTTACTGTTTTCTGGTTAACCAGAATCAATTTAATATTCAGCAGGGAATGTGACATCTTGGGGGGTGGGGTAAATAATAAAGAAAACCAAAATTAATTTTATTTTGATTGACTATATGGTACCACAAAATACTGAGCATTTACTTGGCTGCAGAAGCAGTGAATATTTCCATTCTCAATGCTGATGAAAGCTTTTCTATTGCTGTCCCAAGAGATATTGTTTTCACTGTGTTCTCTGGAGGACCATTTTGAACAAAACTCATAAGGTCTCATTCAAGTATAAAATTTGTACTGACTTTTTTCTCTTTAAAGCTGAATGAAAGTACAGCAGCTCCTTAGCCTGGAAAAAGCTGTACAGTTTTCTCAAGATAAAGTAGCAGCTTCCCTGTGCAAAAGGATGAACAGATCAGTGAGTAGTTTAACTCTTACATGTAAATATTTAAAAAAAAAAGTCTGTCTTAGCAAAAGGCAATCTGAACTGCCGGAATTAGTGCCATTATTTTCATGTCAATGCAAAAGGTGTGACTGATTGCATGACACCAACAAGCACCACCCATGCTCAGACTATGTAAGTTGTGGAATGGTGAATGTTACAAGCCTGTACTGTGAAACTTAAAAACAATTGCTTAATGTGGCATAGTAGATCATGTAATATTAGACACATAAGGAGTCAAGCAACCACCTTCTCTTCTGTGATTATTTTTTGTGATAGTAACAAACACCCTGGTGATACAATGCTCCTACATGATGGTAAGCTGAGTACACCAGCACTCTATATTCAGTTGATGATTTTATGAAGCCCATTCTACAATGGAATAGCGTCATGCCTCTGTTTTAATTGTTCCAGTAAAACTTTTAATATTGTGACTTTTAATATTTATTTCTCAGTGTATGAGAAACCCTGAAAAGCTTGAAGCTGTAGTCTACCAATTCTATTGTCAAAACAGGAAAACCATATGACTCCATGTATCCAAAGTTTTATTAACTGCTTTTTGCCTAACTACTTAGCTTCTTCCCAGATCTGACTGTTTCAAAATTAAGCATACTACTGCTGTGCCATATGTTCAGATGCGCCAAGGGAGAAGGGAGTTGTTTTTCAATTGGTTTCAATTGGCTCACTGTCCTTTAATGAGGCAGGGGACTTGTGACCTCAGTGCATTGTGGCTGATAAATGATAGGATGTACCCACACATACTCACAGAAAACCTGCAAACGTAAATGAGTTGTGGGTAATCTCTAGCCTTTACTAGGGAAAGGCAATCTTGTGGGCAAACACTTAAGCAGAAAGCTAATGATTAATAGTATGTGATCTTAAACTGCCAGTGCACAAGCCTGTCAGCATTTATTTCCAGGTTCTCTGATCCTCTTTATTAGTTTCCCGTCTTGCTTTCATTTTAACCAAATCACAGAAAGGTTTGATTTTCTTTTGCTAACGATTTTTTTTTTCGTCAAGTCTGTTTGCATTTCTCAAGGATCTGAACAGGTTAAAAATGTTTGTGCTGCTGAAGGAAATGTATACTCTTAAACAAAAGTTATGTAACTTATACAGAATAATATCACATGTTAGACTATTATGCTAGGATCTGATCAGATAAGTAAGCTTTGCCTTCATTAAAGGCTTTAATCTTGATTATACTCGGGGCAGCCTCTAAACAACAACTCTGGAGTTTTCCTCTAAAGGATCTTTCATGCTCTGGCCTGAAATTTTTCAAATAACTAACTATTTTTTGAGAAATCCAAAGCAAAATTTTTTCGCCTCTGTTTTTAAAAGAAAGCGGGTGATGACAGAAAAACTTCCCCTTGGCTCTCAACTGGGAGTTATAAATACCCAAAAGCTAAATCCTTGTCTGGCTTGTTGGTTTTTTTTATTTTATGTCTCCAAGATCTCTTTTCTGGAGTGGTGTTTGAGCCTTAGATCTCTTGCTTGCCTTGCTACAGAACTGATGAAAGTCTGAGATCTCAATCAAAAGCTTAACAAAACAATAATCCTCTATTGCCCTAATTCTTCTCAGAAACATCTCTCTCTGACAAGAACAGTCCTTAAGCTTTTACATCTTTTTCTGCTTAAAATTACTTTCCTAATTAGAAGGAATTGTTTCCTTCTCAAGTCTTTGTGCCTGAAGAACACTGTATTTATGGGAAAGCATCTCTCAGGCTCTTTAGCTCCCCGCCCTCAAATACTGTGACGGTGATAACGTTCTACATCCCTCAAAAATTCTAACTTCCTTTATAAAGAGACAGAGGAATTCAGTAACATACTTCACAATCAGCTCAATTCCATTTGAAGCAAATATCAGAAATAGCAGGAATAATCATGAATCACACAGATTTCATGCTTAATGTAATCACTAACTCTCAAGCACAGCATTACAATTTAAAATTAATTCTCTTTCCCAGATATATTTACTTCATATATACGTATGGAACTTTATATAGTTCCACACTAATTCTGACCAATTTTTTTAGACACCATATTTAACAGGAATTAGAATCAGAATGTGTGAATGCAGTACAGGTAGAATTAGTTGAGTAGAATTAGACATTGAGTAGGATGTGTAAAACAGATTTCCATACCAAAAGATTTGCTTAAAATTTTTTCAACTCAGCAGCTGCTCATCCTTACAGGTGATAAAGGTCCTATTTCAAGAAGGTACTTATGCAGGTATAGTATCAGTAGCTTCAAGTATCTGAGTAATCCTGCCCACCTAAATTGGACACGAGCTCAGATGCCATCCTGACTAGGCTTCAGTCATAATAAATTTACCTGCTAGCAAATTTTAGTATGCCTACAGCTGACATGGATTACGCTCATGGAAGAAGTTCCTGACAAGCTGCTACAGGATTTGGGAAGGTCACAAAGAATCTATTAAAGCAGATGAATTTGAGTCCCGCTGAATACAAAATAAATCATAATGAATGAGATGACTCCCAATCTGTGTGGTTTGGAAGAGCACTGGAATGAAACTTGTTAGTGCTTTTTCAAGCAAGCATGCAATGTAAAGATGTGATGATGGCAATAGCTTGTGTGACTAAGTGGTGGTTATACCACCTAGCCAGTAGGCATGATTGCATCTGATTTGACACTCTTTCTTTGGAAGTGAACAGCAACAGCTGTTCAAACAGCTGAATGTCTCCTCCTATGCCAGTGAATGCCATTGTTTAAATCTGAGAGGAGTGGTTGAAGCTGGAGTAATGATATCTCTTGCACTTACCAGTAACCTTGCTTAGAGAGGCCACCATTGATTCATGACAAGGTCTTAAATTCATCTCTCCTGGATATGGAAGTCTGGGAACACCATTTTTCCTCATTCAAATTCACATCTCAGTAAGGATGCTGCAATCATAGAAAAATAAATTGAGAGTGATTAAAAACAATGTGGAGACAATTTCATATGATGGAGTTGTGAAGACTCGTGCTATTGAGCTGAGATGGTAAGTGACTAAGATCATGAGGTTACGTACAGCAATGATTATCGCTACACATGTTTTTAGTACTGTCCTACTGAAAAAGAAGACAGCATAGAATAAAAAAATCACATAATAAAATAGGAGCTTATAAAACATCTTTCCCTCATCTAGGTATCTAAATGCATCTGGATATTAATCTAATGAGATTAAAAATATGACTAAATAGTTAAATGAATCACAATATCTTCTTATTATATTCAATAGGCCTAATACTTTTCTGGGGGAAAAAGTTACTTGATTATTAGTTGGGAATAGCAAGAAAGTTTCTTTATACTTTGGGGTACATCATATTTTTGATTTAAAGACAGACAAATGTTCTGGGAAATAATCTTTTTATTCTGAGTGCACTCTCTGACATTTCACAGTGAATTAGTCCTAAGATTGCCTCTGAAAACACTTGAATGCATGGATTTACATCCTAGAATTCAAAATTTTTTGGTTTTTTTTATGGCAGATTCTACTTATACCCTTGTTAGGTGTAAGAACAAGTTGGTTTTGTTTGCATTGGTATTGGTCACAGTTCTACGAGAGAGTTACATTTCTGACTAAAGTCTGATATGTATTATTTACAATGAACACAGGTGTCTATGCTGTAACAAGGTGTTCTAAATGAAGGGTCACCCTGGTAGCTTGTAGAGTTTCACAGGTATGCAGTTGAAATATAAGAAAAGTAGAGGAACGATTTGCCTTTCTCATAGTCTGAGGCTGCTAGGGGCCAGAAGCTAGCAGACTGAGAAAAGAAACTTGTGCATCTGGACAGGCAATAGGCTCAGAACAGAGAAGTGCTGAATTGACTCAAAAACTAACAAAAAATCTGTGAAACTGATCTGATCTTTTGAAAAGCCAATGCAGACCGGCAGAAATGACAGAGCAGGGAGGCCATGTTGAAAACTCCAAGTGCAAACAGACTGCATCATCAGCGGTCATGGCAATGGGAAAACTCTCTGAATTGACAACAAATAAGCTGATCGGGCAACATAAACTCAGCTGCTTCGCAGGTCCACATGCAAACTTGGAGGAAGCTGAAATGCACAGCAGAGCCAGCTGGCTGTTCCTGAGGTTGGGCTGACTGCCAGGCAGCTGTGACGGGGGGAGCCAGACTCAGTAGCCACCTCTTGATGACCTGGGCTACCCTGGGATTGACTGATACTCCTCATTGGGAAGGGAGAAGTCGAATACACTTTGTGCAAATAGACATAGGTTTTGTTAATCATTATTTAAAGGTATCTATACAGTCAGTGTCCAACAGTCTGTTGTTTGTATTCCAAAATAATCAAGAGCAGAAGAACCTCTCAGTAAGAGCACAAGAACAGGTTTAATTCATTTTCCCCCCAGAGGGAAATTTGAAATGAAACTCTAAGCAAGAGCTTTGAGACACGGTTATCTTGCCAAAAAGAACTGTAGATATTGAGACTGATCCTCTTTGTTGCCAATTTAGAAATTTAAGGTTTTAAGCCTCTGCTGTGATTCTTTAAAATTATTTTTTATTTTCTAATGTGATTGATTGTTTATTTTCTAAACATTTAATGCTTCCATTAACTCTCTAGCTTCACATATGGAAAAGTGCATGCCTGGATCTGGCTGGTCATACTTTAAAGATATATTTCAAAGACAGGCTAACATTCTGATCACAAAAGAAGGCTGTCAGAGTCACTGCATAAGCAAAGGTCAGCACATTTGCAAAATGAGATATTTGTCTTTCTTCAAAGATTAGGGGTATCTCTTCAGTGAAGTGTTAGAAGACACATAAGTGCAAACACTGCCAGCTGCCCCTGCTATTGCAACAAAACTAAACAAATATTTTCATTGTATTCTGAAAAAGAAACATCACTGACACCCCACCACCACCACTCTCATGTTTTATGATGGGGTGTTAAAAAACATGCAAGTCCAAAAATATTTTTTAGAACAGAATGCCATCTCTCCTCACATTCCTGGATTTCAGAAAGGAAAAGATGAGTGTTTCCATATATTGTTTTTTCACTCTAGTGAAAAGAATGAAAATAATTTTCAGTTTCCAGAGTGTCTGCACCTGGGGCCTAAATGAAGGGAAGTAGGTAAATAGTTCCAAGTAATTAATGTAATGGCTCAGAGGGGCCACAGAAGGAAAGGGGAGTTTCTCCAGTTTAAATGTTTGCATTCATGCTTTGCCTAAAGCAAAACAAGCTATCTGTCTTCTGGTTTGCATTTTCCCAATGAAAGCTTCCATTTGTCTTATTGTCATTCCAACATGTGCATCATTTACAGCTTTCACTGCTTCAAATATGCAAGTACTGTACAATGCAAGATTTTTTTTTTCTGAGCTTTTAAGATTTTCTAGAGTTGCAGAATGTGTTTTTAAAAGCTAACTAGTAAAGGCTGATTCAGTTTAGAATGTGTTGGATAATACTTCTAAGTGGCTGCAGGTTAGAGGCTTTGGTACTGTGATGTTTTGCTACATAGTGGAATCTTCAACCTAGAATGAAGTGCAACGCCTCTTTCCACGCTTTGGGGAAAGAAGGTCCACCACAGAAATAACCAAAGTTAATAGTTTACACCCAGATCGGTCATTATTAAAGACTGAAGAAAGAGTGATGGGTCTTGTTTCTGACATTCTGGTTCTTTAATGTAAGCTGTAGAGATGTGAAATCTCCGAAATTCATTTCTGGACTCTTTCTTAGAGTTAGAAATTTATGCCAACCTTTTTTAATAAAATAGGGGATGAAAAGTATTATCTGCTTTATCTAGTAGGTCAGTGAATAGAGAATTAGTGATCAGAGGAAGTCTGTGTTCAAGTCTTGACTCTTACCGGGGTTATTAGATTTGCATTTCTAACTTCCCATTTTAAGAACCTGAGTATATGGGATGTTTAGGTGAGACACTTCTAGTTTCTCCTATGGAAGTGAAAACACTGCCCACCAGAAATACTGTGATAGAAAGCGAACTAAGTATGACTATTTATCTTAATAGTTAATGTACTTACTGAGGTTGGGGGTGGCCTAGGTTTGTTCAAAATACTACTTCATACTAAATTTTTAGGAAGGAAAGCCCTATGAGACAAACTCCTTGTCTTCAGCTTGTTATTGTGTTCCTGTTACATGACTCGCACCAGAAATATTTTCCACCATGAGACCTTGGGCAGTATCACTTCTTCTATTGAAGAGATTTGCCTGATGCGTGCGGATAGTTAATTTTGTCAGCTCTCACAAATTTTCACAGAATTTCATTTGACTATTCACATGGCAAGCCTGCAGTCACAGCCCTAGATATCATACAAAGGGGACTTTATGTTACAGTGTACAAACATGTTAAGAGACATGCCCTAAACTGCAAGTTGATAGAGTGATGAATTTCATGTAGAAACTGGAGATTGGAACAGGCCAAGTTCATCTCATCAGAAGCCAGCAAACAACTGTTAAGCTTGGCCTATTCTTAAAAGGCTTCCTAATGTAGTGATCTTGACAGTCTCCCTAGAATAGGTGCTGCTGAAGTTAGCCAAAAAAGCTCAGAGGAGCTTCCCCAGACAAAGCAAGCTGCACTTAGTTCTATGCTCTAAACTGGGCCTACAGTATAGCTGTTACAAAAGTGAAAAGTGTGGTAAAGAGTCGCAGCCTTTGTAACACTAATATATAACAAATATCTTCTGTAGACCTGGTCTGAAATATAGGGTTAATTTTATACGATGTCTGGATCTCAAATGAGTGACTGCTGGTGAAAGTCTTACTCTCTGAGTTCATGTCTAGGAGCACCTTCTCAGGATAAGTATACAAATTCAGTATAAGAAGCAGAGTAACCATTGTTAGGAAAAGTTTAGATCTCCTCCTAGCCTAACAACCTATTCAAGAGAAAGTGTAGTTTTGCTGTTGTAAGTGTATGCTATGGTATAGGCTTTTTGGACAAAGTCGTGTTGGTCAAAGGTCACACTTCATCACATCCAGGACTGACAGAACGGCGTTGGCAGAAGCCAGTAGCCTAGTTGTGGTTTCACAGGAAAGGTCTTGACCTCAGAAGTATTAACTCTTCACACTGCTCTAAAATGGGCTTATTGCAGTTCTGATTATTAAAATAAAATCATTCTCTTTCTGAGGTTTAGAGACCCTACCCTCTCTGGAAAGAGGTAACATTTCTCAAGTATATAGAATTAACTTAATCGCTTCTTGGATGTACTGAGGGAAACATATAATTTTATATTAAAAATATACATATTGTATGGTTGAGGGAAAAATGTAGAAGGACAAAGTTTGATTTAGTCTAATGTATCTAGGATATTTCTCCCTATTAATTCACTTAGAGAAGTATTACCAAAAAAAAAAAAAACCAGATAGCTTGGGAGTATGTCGGAGCAATCAACCAAACTACAGACAAGCCAAAGCAAAATAAAAGTTAAATCCTTCCCAACAGAACTCCAGATAGCACAATGTGGGAGCATCAACTTCATGTAACTGAAGAATTTTTGTGAATATTCAAATGACTTCTTTAGAACAATAACCTCTTATCCAACTCTGAATGGCCTTGCAACTAAAAATATGCTCTATTTGGTATTTCTTTCAACTTGTTTTAGACAGCATCAATAGTTTTCTCAGAAGATACTATCACTGTTTGGCAGAAACATGCTTGCAAAAATAAACTGGATCCAGAAAAGTTGCCAGGGATGTATTTGGATAGAAATGTGGACAGTGATTCTTGCCTGTAACCAAAATAAAACACACTAGCTGTACAACAACTTTCTTTGCTAAATATAAACATCCTAACATTGATAAGCTTTACAGAAAGAAAGAGAGAGCAATGTATTGCTACCCTCACCAGTATTTTAAGAGCACCCTCTACAGTCACAAAACACTATCTAACCAGGAAAAGCTCTTCTACCTAAAGAAAACAGTATTAACTGAAAACTGGAGTATCAGCTTAGTTTCTCAGTGTAGTGTCAAATCTATATAAATATATGTCTGTGAATGCTTTAAGCCCCAGTAAAGATGAGCAGACCTTGCATGAGTGCCAAAGACAGATCCTGTTTCATCACTGACGCCTCCATATTTGAGAATTTTAAATACCTTAATTATTCTGGGCTGACTCATAATTAGGCTGTAAATATCTTAAGACAATGGATGGTTGTGGGATCTGAAATGGAAACCCAGGATGAGACAGTGTTTGTTATTTTGAAAAGAAAGCAATAAACCATGGTAAAGGCCAGGATGAACTAGTTTCCCTGAGTTTATTTTATTTGTTTGTTTGTTCTTGGTTTTAGTTTTCAGAATACTTTTAGTAAGAGTTGTGCAAAATAAGTACTTGGTTAACACATGGAACTGAAAATTTTTTAAAAATTCTCCATGAAATGTTTATTATACGCATGTACATTCTACGATGTAAACACTTATGTCTTGCTTGATTTTGGGCTTTGGCACATGACAATTCCTTCCTTGCCTAGATTTGCAAAGATAGAGATATTCTCGTAAGTCTTCAGTGCATCAGTAGACATGATACTGCTGATGAATCAGGAGTGATGCTTTACCTGCATCTGCTTTACCTTTTAATGCAGAAGGATCAATATCTTTGTAAGTCAATCCTTAAATGTTCTTATATGGGACATTACTTAAGTGTTTACATCTCTTCTAAAATATTGCTTCACAAAACTACCTAAATTATATTGCCTCACCTTATTAAGAAAAGTGGCTAAAGATAAACACAATCTTAAAAATACTAAAGATAATCCTTTTTTCCTCGTCTTTATTTTCAAACTACTCAGATATTATTGTCAAAAGATCAGAACGGTTAACATTATTTCAGCCACCAGGTGGTGCTATTGCACAACAGCATAAAAGTATACTGGCCAACGTACCGAAATGAAGTTAGGAGAAAGGTGGTTTTTTTGGATCAGATACTGCTTTGGACTTCATACGGTGGGAAAAGGTTCCTTATCGCTGTCCAAAAGTAAGAAAAAAAACCCCAACAAACCAATAATTAAGATATCGATGCATGCTCATAAGAAAAAAAAGTTAATTTTTATATGGGATACTGAAGATTTATGTCTGTTCCAAAAGTTACCTGGGTCTAAATCCAAGAATATATTTAACATTTCACCTCTCTATTGAAATACTTTTATTTCAGTCGGATTCAATAGCCTAAATTCTTTTCTGGCTTTTGGCCTTAATTCTCATCAAAGACACACACATTTTTAAGTAAACTGAATATAAGATGCAATGTCTTCAAATCCTCATGTGACCAAAAGAGTTAATTAATAGATACATTAAACTAAATAGAATTTTGTCTTGCTATATTTTTGATCAACAGTACATTTTAAAACATGAAAATATTATTTTGTTCTTATGTGCTACCTTCCTTGGTACAGTAGATACGTGTTAAAATGCCTGCATGCTCTGAACAAAGATAATATTTGATATAAATTGTAAACAAAAGAAAGCTACCTAAATTAAGGTAAGAGATTTTAAATAAATATTTCTGAGGGAGCCAGAATATATTCTGTTCCCAGGACATAATTTTTGAATGCCAATCTTAAGAATTTAGGCCTTAATTTTGCAATTATTTATGTGTTAGATTAAATACATCAAAAACATTTACATTTGCTTAGCATAACACACACACGTTATTTCAGAATGAGAGAAAGGATTGTTAAGCTACTCAGAAAGTTTCTGCATTATCTTGCCAAAATATATGGTTTGGGTTTCAGCACAGCACATAATGTATTCTTTCTTTTTTTTGGTGATTAAATCTTTTGTCCACTTAGATTGTAAAGCATTTTTTGGTATGGATCTATATCTGCATAGAGCTCTACAATGCCTAGTACAATGTCCTAATACTGAGGGTGTTATTAGAAAATAGATAAGAGCAATACTTTTTAAGAGTTACATTGCATAAAAAGCATAGAAGCCAGTTAATTATTTCATTATTATTTCTCTGATAAACTAATCAATGTTTATGTTCACAATGACTGTAACAATGCGCCCTTCAGGCTTTCTTCAAGTGAATATATTGACAATGTCAACAAATTACTAACTTACAGAGACTCAGTCTACATTACTCCCAAAACCCCAATTTGTTCCTGCAGCGTGGGCACTGCCAAATCCTGCCAGGCTGGCCTTCACCAAGAGGAGCTAAGACAACCCTCAACAGGTTTTAAAATCAATGGTATCTTCTCTTCATCTCACCTTGCACCTTTGAATACTGTATCTCATTCTTGATTTCTATGTACATAAGTAATTAATAATTATATGGTCTTATATTCAGTAGAAAGAGTATTTGTAAACTTGAGCTAACTACAATGAAATTAAGTTCTATAGAAGACAAGTTACAGTTTAAATCTTCATCTCCTGACTTTTTCCTTACCACGGATTAGCTAACATAAAGTAAAAACAGGTATTCTCGCCTGTTGAAGACATCTGAAAACATTAATCTCTTTGATTATTGGATCAGATCCCTTCCTGCAAGGGAATCAGGGGACTTTGAACAGAATTTTGACGCTTTATTAATGTGTAGTTGAATAGAAAGAGATAGAGATGCACCTTGCTAGGAGCCAAGCACAGCACTAACAAACCAAGCTTTCAATACAGTCTGACTCAATGCAAAAGGAGAGCCGAATTTAGGGAGTGCTACTCAGCACCCAAGGTGTGCTGGAGCAGCTGGCAGCTGGAATTAATCTACAGCACAAGCTGCTGGGGCATTACTCTCTCTTTTTGCTTTAGCTGCATACTCCATTTTGTATTGTATTTCACAACTGCCTTAAAATACCCTGCCTGGACAGAGCGACATTAATCATGGTGTTGAGCCAGTTCTGTAAACAAGGACCAAAGCCCTCATTTAAAGGAGAGGAAGAGAAAAGTAGGTGGAGAGGGGTGGGAAAGGAAATGGTAGCCTGCACCGAGATGGTATTCTGTGTATGACCTCACTCTGTCTTCAGTGCAATTTTAGCTTATTGCTGCGTTTGTATGCATTCCTTTAAAAAATTCTTACCTCACTGGACAACTCTGTATTTTTGCAGTATTCCAGCTGGACTATGGGTCTTAGTGAACAAAGTCTTAATGTCTGTAGCGTTATTAGACCAAGTACTTCTAAAATTCACGTTTAGAATATGCTAAAGATCTGTAAGAAGCTGTTTGACAAAATGTTTGATCTAAACTACAGTTTTCAGGAAAATTTAAAAGCTCAAATTAAACTTTCCTCAAAGGCTCATAAAAGTGTAGGATAGAGTTTTGAGTCAAAATCCAGTCAAAGCTCTCCTTTTCAGTCTGAAATGCTCACAGCCAATACAAGAGTTTTAGCAATTGTCCTTATCCCACCTTATTTTCACTGAGGTTTACTTTTTGTTCTTTAATACAAAAAATAAAACAAGAGAATAGTTTTCTAAGTAGTCTAATGCTGAGCATGTCAGATATCAATGGCATTGTCTCCTGAGCTGTTACTTGATAGGTAAATGCATCATGAAAAAACTTCATTATAAACTATATAGTAATGACTAGTAGTCATCATAGCATGCTGGTTTTAGCAAGAAATTAATCTTTCATGTTTCCTTCTGGTTTGCTTCCAAATGCAATGGAAATGTATTATTGTAGAACATCATTGATTAACACTTGTCTTAACTAACTTTGAACAATAACCCATAAATTATAGGTGTATATACCTCTTTAATGAAGCCTTTTGTTTCCTATTAAGTTCAATTCCTTCACACGTTACAAAACTACAGTATGAGGCTGAAAAAACTGTCAGCATATTTCTTCACACTGTAATAAAATACAGCCATATATACGTGTGTCTGTGAGTTCAACTGAAAACTGTGCCACGTAGTTCATGTAACTCTGAGGAAAAAAATAGTTCAATTACTTTGTTCTTTTTCCAATCCTTGTTTCTCAGTTCTACCAGTTAGAGGGGGTGGGGAGTAAACTTGTGCTTTCTGAAAACTACAGTGAAAGGAGCTAAGCAAACCATATAAATCTTTTAGTTGAACAGCTCCAAGATTAGTAATAGCCTCTGTATATGTGAAAAAATGTATATGAAAAGCAAATGTTACATGGCAAAATACGTAAAAGATTAAGATGGCAAGACAAGTTTGAGCTGTTATGTCTCATGAGGGTTTTTCTGACAAGTCAACTTAATACCAAAGGCAGAAAAATCCATACATCTGTGACTTTTCTCTCAACAACCATTTTGAGGGAGAATGAATTTAGTGCATTATGTAGAGGTGTACTTTTTCCACAACAGAAGACTTTATAGCCCCTGTCACACCTAACACTTCCATCCGCTCAGCAAAGGAAAACATGTCTGAAAACACCTCACTAGCTGGCTTTATAAACTGTTTATAATTTGTCCAATTCCTGCAGTTTATAATTCTTTCTACTTATTAACCATCGGTACAGTATTTTATCCCAGGCTGTCAGTCACTAATTGTCTCCTTGTTTTGCTTTTGACTGTTTCTTGTAGCTGTCAATAGATCCTTACGGAACACTGACTTAGAATACTACAGAAATGAGTGCTTTTTAAAATTCTAAAAATGCGCTTAATTTTCTGATGTATTGTAGATTCACGTGAATTTACAAGTTAACTTTTTTTTCCCCAACAGAGAACCTAAAACTGGATATAGTGCACCAGAAGCGTCAATATTGATGTTGTATTGGGAACAGTTACTTTTCTGGTTGAACCTCTTCTGTTTATGCATCCTAATTAAGACGGGGGTCTTTTCTACAGAAAATCTGCACAATTAAACACAATACAATTCCATACAACAGTGTTTGCTAACTAGGCTTGTTTTGACAGATGTGTAACAAGTAGCAGAGCAGCTCTCACAGGAATTTGAGGAGCTGTGACCTCCAGCACTGATGGATTTGAAAAGAGGATGTGTACCTATCCATATCCTGTAGAACAACTTCGTAGGTGTCTTTCATGGTTTATATACTATTTTTTCTTTTTTGTGTTCACTGCTCTGGATTATAGAATAGACACAGACATTTATATATGTTATAGACATAGACCTATCATTTTGTTGTGGGGTTTTCCCCCCTGTATATTCACTATAATCCTTTTTTCTAAAACGCTGCTTGTTTCACGTGGTTCAAATCTTGAGAACAAATTTTTGAGGGTGGAAGAAATTAGCTGAGGCCCGATTCTTGTAAGATACTTATAGCCACTGCATTTTTTTGCACAACACTTGTGAAACTCAAGCCCTTAGCACCTGCTTTCCTTTGCAGGTGGGCCAGGGGAGAGAGCCATGCTGCAGTGTGGCAGCCCTTTGGTTCTATCTATGCAGAATATTCTAGAAATCTGCAAACACCTGGCTGGGACGTTTCGAGACATTGTGAAAATCGCCCAAAAGGCGGAGAATGGCCCAGAGCTGCTCCTTACGTTGTTCTCCAAGCAAGGGGGGCATGCCGCCCTGTGGGCCGCGGCCCGGTCTCCCCGCTCCTTCCCTCTCACCTCTACCACAGGTTCCAAACCGCGCCCGCCCTGCCCCGTCCCTCTGCTGCCTCAGCGCTTCCCCGCCGCCCCCGCAGGCCGACGGGCCGCGCTCGGGAGGGAAAACAAACCCGACTGTGGAGCGGGCTCGAGCTGACAGTACCTGGGCCCGGGGCTGGGCTGCTGCTTCACAGGATCGCTCTAGCCACCCCCTCTCGTCCTGGCACCCTGAGCACAGGAGGAGCTGGGTGTCTTCCCCCTCAGTTTGCCGTTTACAGGCGACTGTCGGGGGCAGAGGGGGGTGTCCAGCCTGAGGAGACTGCGCGCGCCGCTCCCCCCCCCACCTCAGGGAGCCCAAAGGCGGGAAAGCGCCCCTCGCTCACCTGAGGGAGCGCCCCCCGCCTGGCTCCTCCCCGGCAGGGCCCGGCCCCGGCACCCCCCTCTCCCGCTGGAGGGGGCGGGCAGTCCGCCCTCAGCTCCGGTGGCGAGTCCGGCTGGCGGCGAGAGCGGCGCGGAGGTGAGGGGGAGCCCCCCTCAGAGGGCGAGGC
>JAHREE010000136.1:48623-128447 GCA_033628505.1 Tringa tobata
GTCGCCGTGTGGTGCCGCAGGGGCTGCCGCGGCTGTGGAGGTGGGTCCCCGCGCTGAGGCGCCTTGGGTCGCCGGCTTTGCTCCTCCGTCTCGCTCCGTTAAACACGCTCCTTTCCAAAGGCCAAGGACGCCGAGTCCTCCCGGGGGTGAGGAGGGGAGAACGCGGCTCTCCCTGCGCGGGGAGGGTGGCGGAGCGCCGGCCGTGCCGAGGCAGGCCTTCCCCCGAGCGCTCCCCGGGGCTGCGCTAGCGAGCGGCGGGCTGTGCCGCCCCCGGGGCGGGCGCGCTGAACGGCGGAGAGGGGAGCGCTGCCAGCGGAGTGCAGAGGGAGTTGCCGGGAAAACAAACTCCGGTAAAACCTGAATTTTTCCTAGTTTCTGTCGCGGCTGCGAAGAGCGGGAGCTCTTTTCCCAGGGTGCGTGTGTCGGCCACGGCTGCCCCGCCGCTGGGGTTGGTTTCAGGTGAGCTCGCCCAGCCCGGGCCGCTGAGGGCCGGGCGCCCCCCGGGGTCGGCAGCCCCGGGCGGGAGGGCGGGGAGGCCGCCCCCCTCCCCACCGCGGGTCGCCGAGAGCACGGAGCGTCGGGGGCGCCGCGGCCGGCGGTCGGCAGGCATTCCTCCGGGGATTCCTGGCATTCCTGAGCTGAGGGCACTCTGACTTCTTCATCTCCCTTTTATTCCGCGAATTAGCGAAAGGGTGTGTCCGCATTGTGTGTGTGTTCTTATCCATGGGAAAAGTTTAGAATGGCAGTTCAGCCATTTATTCTTCTTCCCAATTAACTTTGCATCTGATATAATTTATATCCCTCCCATACGATGACAACTTTATGGGGAGATCAGTGCTGCCGTAAAACTTTTGTGGTGAGTTTGGATTAGCATCTGCTTTTGACAGAAGAGTAGTTGTTACATACAGCTTTTATCTTTCTCCTGTTTTATTCTGTAACATGTAAGTACTTTAAAAAATGTAGTTTGCATAATTATCAAAGTAGAAATAGTGGAAACCTGTCCTTGGAAGTTGTTTTATTTATCTGAACATCTACACTGTGTTCAACTTGTGCACATTCATATAATATGAATCCTGTAGATGAATGAGAAACCCTCTAGGACAATTATTTGAGTTACACCCATATGAATTTTGTTAATTCAGTGTCTGATGCTTCTTCTGACAACTGTCACATGTCTTATAGCTTAGCAACTCTATAGAGCTGATTTTGACAGAACTTTAAAATTTTTAAAAATATATAATTAAAATGACAAATCAAACTGCCGATTACTTTTTAAAGGTGCTTTGCAACAACTTGTTTGACTAGCAGTTATGTTTTCTGGAAATGTCATTGTCATTGGGTTGTCTCATTTTTTTCTCATGTTAGACCCAGAACACATTCACTTATGCTCACACTGTGTACTAAGCCAGATGTGGTTACTGCTGATTAATATAAAAGTGTACCAAGTTGCTATAAGCTTTTTTTTTTTTTTTAATAATTAGAATGTTAGTTTGAATTCGGGTCTTTTGCGAAAAGATTATAAATGGAAATGAAAACTTTTCATACGGTATTGGAATGCATCATTAGTGGTGTATAAGCAGCATGTTTTACACAAGGGGCTGAAGTTTGTCAGGTTGAGAAAGGCAATTTTACTGCTTTTTATTGTATGTTACTGTTTTTGAGACATCGTCAGCTATACTTCTTAAACAGAAAGCTGTCAAATTAGAAAGCAGTGTTTCTAATTTTTATTAAAATTTTTCTTTGGGTATTAAGATAATCTTTCACGTAAGAGAAGATAATTATTAGTAGTAGATTTTCTCAGTTTAATATTCAGCTATATTTTTTTTAAAATTATGCGAGCTAAAAAAAAGCAGTGCTTCAAATCTTATACAGAAACTGATATTTTTACATGTCTCTATTTACATTTTAGAGGTGTTTTTGAAAGGTATTAATAATTGGAAAAGAATTCCTAGTTGGTTTACATATACCTTGAGTTACAACTGGCATTAGCTGTTTCTAAATCCCACTTCTGTGCAAATAAACACTAGAAAGGATTATTTTAGCAAATGTCAGTAATGTTATAACAGTAATGAAAAGGGAGGGCTTATCATTGCTAACCTCTTTGATTTGAGAATTTGTGGTGCTGTTTCAAAGGTCCTGTCTTGTCTGTCGGCATATCACACAACTGTTTTTATTCTCAGTATCTGACTTAGTTGTGTTTTGCTTTTAAATCTAATAAATGGGATGACTGCTTAGGCTGCCTGAATTGCTTCCAAGCAAACAAGATTATTTTAATTTCTGTTAATTGCATTATTAGATCTCACTGTCACTAGTAAAATTGTCTGAGGATGCGCTTAGGTTCCCCTGACAGGGTATGTATGGCAAATGTGGAATATCATTCACTGCAAAAATGGTCTGTGGTGTATTCTGTGTAAGGAATTTTACCTTAATAAAGGGATGACAAAGCTGAAAAAAAGTATTTGTGACAGTATTCTGTTCCTTCTTCTGGTTTACCTTGTGTAATAGGAAGTTGATCTTTCTGGGAGTATTGGTGAAACTGGTTTGTCTAGACTCTGCAATGTCATCTGAACTGTGTAGGTGAAATGGCATGACCTCAAACTCAAATTTTTAAATCCTTTGTTATGGAGCAATGAGAGGTGACCTTATGTTTATTTAGTTTATTGAGCCTGAACCATAGTGGGCAGGTTATTATTTGAAAATAGCTACTTAAGTATTTTGAGGCCAAATTATTCTGCTGATGTCAGAAATTAAACAGAAGTTGACCAGCAGAGTTTCATTCTGTAGCCTGCTGGTTTACCTTTTCTGCTTTTTGAAGTCATAGTGAGGATGATGATGATGATATCATCATTGTCTGGCCTTTTTACTGTGTTGATAATCTGAAAATGTGTGTATTAATACCAAGTGCGTGAGTCTGATCATCAAAACAATGTTCAGCCTATGGCAGTGTCTACCTGTGTTGATAGAGGCGAACTAGCAAGAATCTGGTCAAGATAACTGATGCTAATGGATATCTGAGAAATGGCAATGAATGCTAAAATAACGGGCCATTTTCCCCACTTTTGCACTCTCTATACAACTCTGAACAGCAGCAGAAATTATGGAGCTCCCTACTGCCCATGTATTCAGACAAAGCAGGCTTAAGAAATTTGTCTTCTTTCTTTTGTCTGCCCCACTTCTTCCATTTTTGCGGTAGGAGGAGGTTATCTTCTATCTGATCAGTTCAGTGATATGATTCAGAGCCAGGCTTTACAAAGAACTACATCTTACAGTATAGAGATTAATGACTGTGTCTTGAATGGCTGGGATGAGGTGAAGATGTTAGGATTTCTCCAATTTTGTAGCTGGGTTTTAACTGCGTACTGAGGAAGATGGTACTGACTTGATGCATCTTCAGTTTAGGTTTGGCAGTTTTTTAAAACGTCTTGAATGCTGTGTTGGTAGGATGTGCAAAACCCCAAAAAAGGTTGGTTTTGTCATTTCTGTCCTTGGCAAAAGAATGGAGAATCCTCCCACTGAGAATGCTACACCAGTAGATTGTTGTGTGAGGGAAGGTACTTCACATGTTCATGGAGTGTTTATTCCAGGCACGTTTATCTGGAACTTTAGCACATTTCAGAAACTGCTTTGGCCTTGACTGCCTGAGTGGAGTTAAATCTAAATGGTAATATTTTTCAGTATAGCCAAGTATGAAAATTTAATGTTTAAACCCAAGAAATAACATGTTAGGAATGCATGTATTAAAGATTTAGTGAAGTGGTAGTCATGGAGGCACTACTGTTTGGGATTAGAGCTCAGGGTATTTGTTGTGACCTTGTACCATCTCTGCCAACAGAGCTGGCAGCCTCCTTGAAGGAGTTTATCCAAATGTAGACTTATAACCTTCTGTTTTATGTGAAATAGAGTGGATGACAAAATCCATAGACAAACATTGTTAAGTACATAGTCTACTTTTCCCATCAATGCCTTTAAATTTTTAGCCAAAAGAACTGGTTTAAATTAAACGGATCATTTTTTGTATTTCTGAGATGCATTAACCAAATTGACAGTATCGGATTTAAAATTACTATGCTATAATAACCTTTTCACATTCTACTTGATTTTGGTAAAGACAGAGAACAAGGAGGAATAAAGGTGACTGGAGAAACATCTCGGAAAGCACCTTGCCTTAAAAAAAACAACAGGGAGAGAGGTTGGTAAGACTGGAAGATGCCTCAGTTATTACCAAAACAGCCCTTTTCTGTGAGGGTTCCCAGGCATGCTAGGAGTATTCCTGCCTTTCAGATAGCTGCATGACTCTCAGCAGTCTGAGCATGACGGGAGTTTGGCTCCAAGCATTTACAGAAGTTCATAATTCTTTAGTTAGATGTACATTACACACACCATTTTAATGTAGCTAAAATGTCATTATGGAAACTATATAAATACACTATGAAAAGGAGACTTACTCGCTAAGCTGCCTGTGCTTACACACTCATACACACATGTGTGTGTATGCATAAAGTCTCACAGACACAGAAGCCTTATAAGTAATTACCAACCACTAGGAATAAGGAATGTTTCAACTCTATTTTAAATTCTGTTGAAAGAGATCTCTAAGGGCTGTTGAAGTTTATTAGAATGGAAGATGTATTTTATGTACATAAAAACACTCAAAGGTGGGTAATGATTTGTGATCTATTTCAACATAAAGCATAACACAGAAGTGGTGGGTAAAATTTGAGCTTTTATACAGAGATGGGGGAACATTTTCATTGAAGCTCAGAATATTTTGTTAGGCCTTGATGAAACTGGCAGTGGGTTGCCTTCATACAGTCATTTGCACACATTAGCTGGTATATGCAGGGACAAATGTTCAGCAGTAGCGGCCTTCATTTACAAGAACAATTGGCATGTAATGTTACATTATAATTCCACAAACACTTCAAGCCTCATAAAGAAGCAGCCCCACCTCTCTCATTTCCCCCCAGTAATTACGCTATTCCAGTGCGAAGGTGAGAAGAGTGGTGGTTTGTAGGAGCTGGTTAAACCTGTGCTCGCTGTACAGGCAGGGTCCACACCAGGCAGCTTCAGCTGCACAGGCTTCATAAGCCCTCCTAAGCGACACATCTCCTGGTGGAGCAGCCTGGCACACTATGAAGCTCCTTTCCTCTGGAGTTATCTAGCCTGTCTTCAGCTCTGTCTCTCAGACTGAGTGTGATGATATCATCTTGTCTCGGGGTGGCTGGGCTCTGGGCCTGCAGTTCTGACTGCGTATTTAAATTTTAAAATGCATGGTTGAGTTAGTTGAAAGAAACTAGATGGGTGTGAAGCCAAGTGTTTAAAGAATACAATGTAATTAAGATGAAGTTTAACAATAGAAAAATGGGAGCTGTAACCAGCTTGAATACACATGAAGCTGTGGCCTTATGTTGGCTCTGTAAATATGACTCCTAAAGTCTATTCTATGTGTAGTTTTTGTACTTAAATACTTAAATCTTCATAGAGATTAATCGTTTCTCTGTGTCTTCATATAGATGAGACCTTGGTCTCTGCATGCAATTGTACTCATATAGCTCATCCTTAATTTTATTTAGGAATAAGCTGTACTTACATAATGAAGGTTATGCTGGTTGTATCTGTTGTGTTGTTGTAACTGTAATTTCTGTAGACAACATTATATTTTTTGGGTTGGGAATACTGAGAAGAAGACTGAGTGATATGTCACATCTAAAGGCAAGGAATAACTTCTGGAGTAGGGGAACCTTATTTATTTATTTTAGATAATAATATAAATGATTTTGTGTTCTTGAAGCACTGGCAAAACTTTTTAACTTTGTCCTAAGTCTGTGCCGATTTCTTTGAGAACGGCTTTCTGAGAGACTCTTAACAGACTGAGATTTTTGCCTAAGCCTCTAAAAATATGAACAGGATACTCTCTTCTATTTAAACAATAATGATATCATTGGGATGTATTAAGATAATTTCCTTTGGAACAAAATACAAAGTTTCTGCCACTGACAATTGGAGGAAAATGTAGTGAAACAACATAGAATCTCTTGTGGAGTGAGGGTAATCATATCAGATGTTTGGATACAAAACAGCTATTGTATTTGAAATCACAAACTGCTTTTAGGATCTCTAAGTATCCTTGTGTTACGCAGCTGTTATTTCTGTCAATATTACAACAGATAACGAACATTTAGAATTTGATAAACTAGAAGAGAGTATATAAAATAAAATTTCCTCTTGATGACTTTATTACGCATTTTTTTAACCTTCTTCTTTGCAAGTTGTCATAAAAATGAGGAAAATTTGAGTGTGATCCTATGATGTGTATATAATTAACTCTGAGATAAGTATTTATAAAGTTTTGTTGTTTGCTTGCCTTTTGTATTTGAAGTTTATAAATGTTAATTGCACTGCAATAGTGTCGGGATACTTAAAGTGCAAGTAGATAACCCCAGTAGACTGCATTCTGTTTGGAGCAAAAAAGAGCTTGTACAGGTGTATATGAGCCTGTGTTGAAGAAAAAACAGTATAGTGGTGTAGGTACACTTCTGCAGGTATTCGTGTCCACATAAAGCTTGTACCCATGTAACTATGAATAAACAAATTTATCTCTTCATCTTCTTCCAGTGACTTAACTAGTACCACAGTATACAGGACCTGGGAGTAGTTGAGACAGATGACGTGAATTAGTTAGTTGGAACTGTATTTCAGATACAGGTTGACTTCTGTTCTAGTTAATGTGCTTTTTGTCTCTGATTCCCTTTTGTTTATGGTTTGGGAGAATCTGGAAATTAATTACTTCAAGAAAGAAAAAGATTTTTAATAATGATACAAAATATATATTGCAGCGGTATTAGTTTTAAATCTTACATGAAAAATTTGGGGGCTTCTTAATATTTTTATCACTAACAAAAATTAATTCTTTAATTTCCAATCAGTAAGCAAGGTTAGTAGATCATGGCATATTTCCTCTGAGGACAAATCCTGTAAAAACGTGACTCTATGAATTCATACATAGCAGGTTAAGAAATTGGGGTATATATTACATCCTTGTCTTCGATCAAACTTAGACAATTTATGAGACCTGAGGATCTGCCAAAATGTCTTCTTGTTGATTTACAGCCATTGAAGCAGATTTTCCTTTTGAAAAAAGCCCAAGAAATAAACCAACAAAACCTGCTAGTTGTCACACAGCTCAAGCATTTGGCTGATCTGTCACATACTTTCATAGGACTAACAAGATGTTTTATATTTGAGACATTGAGACTTCCTCACACACAACATTTTTCAGCCAGAGGGAGTATGAACTAAGCTGTAAACAGACAAATGGTATCTTTTGCTCTAACTGCTGTTAATGGTTCCTTCTTCTGACAGTCTTTATTAAATACAGTTCTCTTCCTCAAACCTGGACATCTTGAAAGGGTGATTATTAATATTCTGTTTTATTGGCTGAGCACCTGAATCAGGTTTTTTAATATTTGGGCAGAACTGAAACTGAAGTCCTCATCTCCAAGGCAGCAATTCCAAGATTCATCCACTTTGCTATACTGCATTTCAGGAGAAATTGATAAAATTATATGTGTAATCTACACTAACCTAAGCATGGCGGTTTGCTTCTACTAACAGCTATGAAAGAAAAGTGTTACTGGAATTTTCATCCTGCAAGAAATTCTAACTTTTCATCCCTAAACTGCTGTCTGAAATTGGAACAGAGAATGATATTTTTCACGGAACAGAAATGAAAGTAATTGATTAAGAAATGTTGGAGTACTCGCTACTAAAATGTATTACTGTGATGGCATGCTTCCTTCTGTCTCCAGACCTCTCTGTCAGTCAGTGTTCCTGGCTGGACTTCATTTTTCATTATGCACCCAAAGCCATATGACTACCATATTTAATCATAACTTGGTCAAAGGGAAAAAACAGACCAAACCAACTATGTTGCTTGTATGGAAGGCTCAGACCGACATGGCTCCTGGTGCGGAGGCTGGAATTAGTGCTTTCAAAGGGAGGCTTGATTGACCCAGTTGCAGTGTGGGTGTGTGGTCCTCCAGCGTTTACTTCTCTACATGGGCACCATGCACACCTTAGACTGGCAATAGGTATGAATTTCATTGCAGGTAATGATGCAATGTTGGGTGTGCAGTCCTGGGACCATAATGGAATGCAGCAGGTCAAAACCTGGCCCTTTAGTCTTTGCACTGCACGAGTTAGTAATACAGATGCATGCAGGGACTCTATGAAGACTGTATCTAAGGTGGTAGATGGGATCTAGTAGTAGGTTTAGAAATAGCTTGTGCAGTTCAATTATTTGTAGTGTTTTTGGAAGAATATAAATTGCTAGCTTACTCTTTATGAAATCTGTAAAATTCATTCTGGCTATAATAATAGGTCAGGCCTGTTTTGGAGGCTGAAGAGATGCGTCGATTTGGTCTTATGTCTGTGTGATACAGCGCATAAGTCTTTGTGGTGTAACACTGGTATATGGAGTTCTGAATAATACATGCCATATGGCTTAGATTCCCAGCAACTCATGATTTTTTTCAAGCATAGAATTTTTCACAGTCTCTTTCATTCCAACAGGTAGGAAGAAGAGGTGGGACATGAAGCTTTTGGGCTGCTTTTGAAGGGAATGAATATTTTAAAACCGGGTGGTCTGTTTTCCAGTTCTTCATTTATAGAAATTCTAGGTAGGTCTCTGATGCTGACAGAAAAGCTGACCAATAATCAAATCAATCCCTTTCAGGGCGTTTTTTTTTCCCCTACTGCTGCCTGCAGAGAGCCTGCATATGCTGAATTATGACATGATGTATTGTAGAAAATCCTCTGCATAGGCCTTTTGAAAGTTCTGAATTTTGACCACTAGACAGTGAGTGGCAGTTTACAGACAGTACAGGGACAAGAAGAAATTGCTGTGGAAGTTTTATTGTGTTCTGTAACTATCATAATTTTCCTTCTAATAATTGTGAGGAGTGACTGCCAGATAAGATCAAAATATAATTTTACATACACAAAAAATATACCTCAAGAAGAAAAAAAAATTAAATGTGGAATCTGCTGGACAGATGGCAAACTTGTTGTTTCAGATGTCTTTCTGTTCCTGGATAGTGTCAATTTGCTCTTAAATCATTCCACCTTTTTACAGTTACATATCTAGCACTTTAAAATTCGACTTTTCTCCCTTCTGCTGTCCTGTAAGCAGCAGATCAAGTAAATTCACCTGTCCCAGAGCTATCTTCCCTATTGACTAAAAGGGATAGCAACCCAGGCTCATTTGCCTTTTGCAGAAGCCTCAGATTGTAGGTAGGATTGACAGTGATAAAGTTTCCCCTCAGCTTGTAGAGCATGTTTGTGAGATTGTGTGCCACCAAGTGTGAAAACATTACAGTTTTGGTCTTTCCACGAATTATCCTGTCTGCTTCCTTTTCTTTACCCTCACAATATGTAAGTTTTTCTTCCTCTTCTCTCCTAAAGTTATTTCCTGTCTTTTTTTTCCATAGCACTGTCATTTATTATTGACCTAACACCCGCATTGTCTTCACGTGATATTGCTGGTACTTTCTGAATAGTCAGCTGCACAGAGAATCCATTATTTAGCTTGGAGAGCAAGCTCAGTGTTATGTAAACCTGGAGGACAAATTTCATAGTTCCTTCCTGGCATTTTGCTGTGCATGTGTGAAAAATCTGGAGTAAACGTGCATAAACTGTTACATCCCCCGTTTAAAAAAGGCACTGATTAGGTAATATGGGCAGTGACTTTTTTTTTTTTTGTGGTAAGAAAATTTGGAAATAACTTGCATGGAACCAAATGTAGTTTGATAAATTAGCCTTTAATAGCTTGAAATTTTCAGAATTCTGAAAGTTCACTCCTCTGAAGAGAAGATAGTGTGGTATGCCCTAATCTTCTTTTAATGAAGAATCTTCAGCTGATTCAGCTTTAGGAGTCTCAGGATTGTGATATTAAATATGAGGGAGTTCTTGTTTTTCTATTATCAAGACAGCTAGAGAGGAGTCCTAGTGCCACAGGAAAAGTGGAAAAGCCAGGCAGGTCCTTTTTATTCTTCCATATTCCTCCACTAGATGTATGCAAAAGGAGCATACACATAATGTAAGGCAATACCTGTGAAGGAGCTGCGACTCTTTAAGGAGGCCAGGGACTGTATCGGCTGGTGGGGTAGTGTCCCCCCCCACATTCTGGTCAACATCTGCCTGTATTCTTTATTGGAGGAGCCCTGTCTGTCCAGTGCAGCTGGTCGGCTCGCATGCTGGAAGCAGAATGCGGGAGGTGCCTTATTGCAGATGTGTTGGAGGCGCGCTTAGTAATGAGGGGGTGTGGGCAGGGTACAGAAGAACAAGCTTCATATGCAGAGCGTGGCATTTAACAGGATTGGGAAAATGGATTATTTTTTTAAAGTCTGTCTTGTAGATTTGGCTAAAGAACTGAAATGGATGAGGGGACGCAATTCCATGCCTTTGTGATGCTGTAATGTTAGGAAGGCTGCAAAGCCGCTGAAAGGAACAGCCGTGTCTGGCACAGGAGCATGTTTCTCAAAGGCACTCTTCTGCTCCTCTTGGCAGGGAGAGCAATCAGGGCTCCAAATTACAGGGGTTTTCTTTTTTGTAAGGCAGGTCTCAAGTAGCCCTGGTAGCTAGCTTTGAAAGAGCTGTGGAAGGAAATGTTTTGGAGGCATTTTTTAAAAAAATGTTTTTGACCTGTTAAACTTTAAGTATTCCTCTCCTGTGGTTCTTTGTAAAGTATCGTATCACCACTGAAGAGCAAACTGCGACAGAAGAACATGCAGAGTATTAGATTTTCAGACATGAGAACCTCTGCTGACAAGTTCCCTTTATAAACAAAAATGTCAGAGTTTCTATTTTTGGCAAAAGTAAGTTGTTCAGAAAAATGAAACCACTTCTGAGTAATGATAAAACATGGGATTTTCATACCCACTGGAGGCCAGCATGTATATAAAAGGAGTGTTTAAACACTTTTGTGACGGCTTATTTTAATAAGAAATCTGCGGACTGAAAGGCCCCAACAGCTTTGAGTGCCAATTTTGTTTGTTTGTTTGCAGAAGTTTTTAAAGGTTTTTGTCTCTGAAAATGGAGTTGAAACACAAATTCAGTGGGGAATTTTGTGATTGCCTGAAGCAGTCCAAGGCCATGTTGCTGCCAAAATAGGCGATCCCGTCATTCTCCGGTGCCCGACGTGC
Source organism: Tringa tobata (assembly GCA_033628505.1). Classification (NCBI taxonomy): domain Eukaryota; kingdom Metazoa; phylum Chordata; class Aves; order Charadriiformes; family Scolopacidae; genus Tringa; species Tringa tobata. Next base: position 59,825 of record JAHREE010000136.1, read on the forward strand.
TGATGGTTTCTCTGCTGGCTCAGTAAGGCTGTGTGGCTGCATGGCTGCTGGCTGACAGCAGGAGCAGGGAGGGTTGTACAAGCTGAGATAACGGGGTGCTAGGGCTGTTGCTTTTGGTGTTAGTGTGTTATGGCCTACCTTTTTTATTCAGTTGGTGAAGTGAAGTAATCATCTTTCAAACCAACCTATTTGGAACGTTTTGAAGAACGTCATCCTGTAGCCTGATGAAACTGGATGTGACTACACAGGGACTATATGTGGTTTTCATGGGGTTCCAGAGTGAGGAAGGGCCTATGTAGATACACAGGCTTAGGCCTGCATGCTCAGGCTGAGTCTATGGTAAACTCATTAAGTCAGTTTCTTTCAGCTCTCGACAGTTTTCAAGGACATACTTGACTGAAAATTACCCTTTTGGTGAAATTCCAAATAACTTCTCTGGGGCATACAGTGAATACACTGCAGTGATTTCTGGAAAACTTAACGTGTTACTTAGTGGAGTGAATTTGCTTTGTTTGCACCTGACCATGTTTCCTGGGTCTTTAGTTCTGTTTTGGACTTGCTGTAGATAATGACTGGGTTTACTGAACTTGTTGGTCAGTAAATCCAGCTGTTTAAGTTTATATGGTGTAACTGTAGAAAATCAGACTTTGCTTTTCTGGACTCTTCACAAGTTTTCAGGTAAACTTTGCTGCTCAATAAAATTTGGCTTGGTATGAACAGTGGATGAAGTTACCTCTCAGAAGATGTCAATATACTTTTGTTGTTTTAAACCTCAGCTGAATTTATAATCTCTGAAAGATACTGATGGTTGTATGTCCTTTTAGAATATCTTCAAAAGAAAATAATTTATTGAAGTGGTTATTTCTTATGTCCTGATTAATTTACATATGCCATTCTGATAATATTTGCTTCATAAATAGGAGATAAGAACTGATTTTATAAAATAATAGAATGAGAGTCTTCTACCTAATTAAGAATTTATACAGAATCATTGCTTCTGTTTTCTGAAAACTGTATTTTTAAACTCCGAGACAGCAAACAAAATTACTAGCAAGACAGTATTATTTAAAATTAGAAGTATTAGATTGGCAGAAAATGCAGGATTAGAATTTATATCACTCTTTCTTTTTTTAAAAAAAAAGCTTCCATTTTTTTATAAGTAACTACAAGGAAACAACAAGCAGCCTCTACAAATAGGGAGAATCTCTTCTTAACTACTGTTAAAATATCTAACCTCTTTTTGTAAGCTTAAGAGTAAACAAATTGTTCTGTCATAACATTGGAGGACTTCAGCAGACTTAAAGAAGATTAAAACTGGACAGTTGTATCTGTCAGTGCCCCCAGCTGTCAGCTCCTCCACTGTATCAGATGTCAGAATTTCAGTCGGTAATAGTATGGAACACAAGGCTGCTTGCATTTACCTGATTGTGCCAGTCTGCAAATTTTCATGGCTGAGGTATATATTCAGCCAGCAGAATGTTCAGATGTTCTCATTTTTGAAATGGTGACGTCCATCAGAGGAGTGGGACAGACAGATGGGAGAGGAACAACTTCAGTCCTCTCATCTTAATCTATTCCTGTAAGCCTGCCAAAGCCTGGGATGCCAAATGTACAATGTGTCTGTAGAAATATGACTGTAACTGTAATTAAACAATTAACATCATTAGAGATTTTAGGTTTTCATCAGAAAGGCCCTCTCTGAGGAAAACCAGCAATGCTTTTTTTTAAAATCTAAAAATGTTTACAATATTACAAACCCAGTGTTTTCGTGTATTGTAAAATAACTTTTTGATATTATGTAGCTCATGGGAGTATTATACATTGTGGCTTGACATCCTATAAAATTTGAACTCTGAATGAAGCCTATTTGAACGGTAGGGCCAGCTATTTTATTTTCTTGCGGAAGTAATGGGGATTTATATATATAATTATTTTCATGGTTCCAGAAAGAGAAAATGTTTTATTTTAAAGATTGTTGGTTTAGCACTTCGAGTTCTACAAGGATTTATCCTTTTGTATAGTAAAACTAAGGGTTTTATTAGTATAATGCACGTGAAGACGACAAATACGTTTATTTCTTTATAGTTTGAGACAAGTTAAATATATTAATGGTTAATGTAAGGTAGATTATTAACCTAAGTACTGTTTCTACTATACACTAGGGGTTTTGATGTTTTGTTGTTGGGGTTTTTTTTGTGTTTCTTTTTCTTTTTTTCTGGTTATTTAATATTTTTAGCAACTTTGCAACATGTTTGAAAGCCGTTTTTGCAGTCTCCCTGAAATTGACTTATAATTTATTGCTTATCAATTCTTTATGCTGATTGATCTAAATCCTTTTTCTCTAAGTTTTAGGTTTATTTTTATTGACCCCTTTTTCTTGTGTTAAATGTTACTGCTATTGGCAAATTCAGATGAACTTTACCCTTTTTTATAGCTCTGCTAATACATACAGCTTTAAAGTGTAGGGTAAACTTTCATATACTAAGTAATTTGTCTAAATTTATTGGCAGCATTTCTAATCTTGTTAGAATTGCAAAGTGGAGAGCCTTTTAAAAGATGTTCATGCATTCACCTGCTGCAGATGTACGCTACCAACTTTGTATCAATCATGGGGTTTTTTAACTTACATGGTTGCATGCAAATATGTCATGAGTGATTTTAACTTACTCAAAGTATTTTCAGCACACTATATTCTGCCAACTCGATTTCTTCTGATAGAGTTCTGAATCATTTGTATTTTCTGAAAACATAAATTGTGACACTTTAAACGCTTGCTTTTTAAAAGACATAGAATTATGTTGCTTTTTTTAATGGCCTGTTTGAAGTCTCTTTGTTAGTAATTTTCAGTTACAAATTCATGTCTTTTTCCCCAGACAAGTAATGCAGATTTGATTTAGAAGTCTGAGAAACTTTATTTAATCATGTCTATTTTGCTAAAACTTGAAATGACTTAAGTTTTATTATTTCATTGCATACCCCTAGTACTAACTTCAGATGATCAACATATAACAGTAATATAAAAATGGAAAGCATAAAAGCTTGAAAATGTTGAGTTTACTTGAAAACAACTTCTGAACTTTTAAAAATACTTCGTTTTTGTTGCCTTAAGCAAACAAAGAACAATTTTGAGACACTGATGAATGTAGCCGGATGTAGCTGTTTAAAGAACAGAGTGGAGAGCATGTTTTCTTTCCCACCTGCAACAACCATTCATTAGATGAGTGTGGTCTGGTTCCTTTACAGTGTATATTCTAAGTTACAGCTCCATGCAGTGCTGTCTTTTTTTTCCTTCTTAGTTTTTTCAGCCTCTGTCAGCATAGCTCAGAAGCTGATTTCAGCGCCCTGGTCAAAAATCCACTAAATCAATGGAGATCTCTTCATTGATTCTGGGTGATTAGAATCAGCTTCTGCTATTTTTACTTTGTCATTTTGATCTCAGCTTATACTCTGAAATGGTGTAATTAGCGTGAGATGTTATGAGTGTTCATAAAAGAAGGTAAAAAAGTATGTAGAAATACATAGAATGGAGGTCCAAGATAAAGAATGTATTGGTCCTTGCTGTTTCCTTCCACTTTCCTTAGCTATCTCTCGCTCATCTTTGCTTTTCCCTTGTTCTGTTTCTCTTCCTGTTCCAGGAAGTCTTAAATGTAGATCAAATTCATAGTGTCTATTTACTTCCCTTTTCTAAGTGAATTTAACCCCTGAATTAACTTCTGATGAATTTAACTAGTTCACCAAATCTTTTAATATTTAAGGAATACTTTGACAGTGAAGCTGCTTTATTTCTTCATTAAAATAATCATGTGGTATCTAGCATTGTATTTGGAGAATGATATGCTGATTCCTTCAGATGAAGTCAGCCTACTGTTGAGGAGGATCTGGAGCTGGTTTTTAGGGAGGGGAAGAGGCTTTTGAGGGAAACTCTGCTGCTAGATTGAAGATTAAGGTGGAAGCTAGCAAACTATGACTACTGAGCCAAACTTTTTCATTCACTGTCAGGAAAAAATGATAATTCTGCTGTTGATTAGAATGTCTGAGGGAGATGGTTCATCCTGATCTACACAGGAGAGTGAAACTGACTGCAGAGGTTTATTTTCCTGTGAGACATCCTGTTGTTTCGGTTTTCTCTTGATGATTATTCACCATCGTTTAGTGATCTTGGTTTTGTCAGGCTTCAGTGATTGCTCAACTCTCCAGCTCAGTTCCAAAGTTTATTCCCTCCAAGTTTACATCAGTCTGACAGGGTCTTCTGTTCTGTTCTTTTATAGACACAGCTCTTTCTGTCCCTAAATTCTGTCTGCCACTAGGCAGTTGGCTCATAATATGCAACAGACAGTAAAGTAAAACTCCCCACAAAGCCAGCTCTTACGAAAGAAAGGCATTTAACATTAAAAGTGCAGGTAGGGTTTAATTTATTGTTTTCTAGAGCTGAGACAGTTTTGGTACATACAGGCTGGAGTTAGCATTCCTATTGCTTCTGAAAAATGTACAGTCAGCCTTGGAAATACTAGCAGTATTTTTCCATTTCTGTTTCTCAGCAAAGTATCTGTTATAAAATAGCAACTGGAGTTTTCTGTAGCAAACCCACAATTGGAGGATTGTTAAATTAATCTGTAGGAAGGTTCATTCTTATGGATGACAATGAGATAAGAAATGAAGAAGTTTATTTTCGTATGTCTTTAGAAACAAAAAACCTGGTTGAAAACCAGGTACATAAAAGCACAAATCAAACACATGAGGGTATTGACTGTCCTTGCAGTGCTTTAGTTCCCTAAAACACATAATCTAAAACTGTTTGATTGTGTTTTGCTCTCCTGGGCTTATGTTTAAATGTTAATATGGCTGGTACTAAGTGCTGGCTATAAAATTATCATTGATTGGTGAAGGCTACAGTCTTTCAATAAATATCGTGGAGATGCCCAAAATAAAAGTTGCTTTGACTCAAAAAATCGTACTAGAATTGTTATATTTGAAGTCATTTGATTCCAAAGCGCCTGGCACCAACTCTGTGTAGGTAATCTTAACCATTGTTATTTCTTAACATTCACAGTCATAACATAACATTACATTGATCCAGAATAATTCAGTCAGACATTTACCTTTGTATCACAATGCGTTCACTTTGGGCTTTGTATAGCTTGGATATTGATTTCTCTGCATATTACTGTTAGTCTTCATAGTCACACTGAATAGTAGAATAATTAATGAAATAATGTAAAGTACTTAATGACATTTTTATAATTTTTCTTCTGTTCAGCTATAATCCTCTGATAATCATGGAGCCATATTTTGCTGGTTTTAAGCACATGCAGCATGACTATGAAGTCACTCTTGAACTCGCAAGTGAGGAGACTCAAAAAACTAGAAATGCACAAAATTCTAGGACAGGGTCTTATGGTGTCAGTATTAGAGTCCAAGGAATTGATGGACATCCTTACATAGTACTAAACAATACAGAAGGATGTTTGTCAGAAAATCCCCCTCCTGGAAAAGAACAGCAGGTCATTTCTCAGAATGTAAGCAAGCCAGCCACAGACTCCAATACTGCTTTTAAGTTGGAGGACAAAAACGGTGAACACCCAAAGTTTCCTGAAACACAGCATGTGCAACCCTGTATGCTTAAAAGCCTAAAGATAACCAATCTGGATGAAGAGGAAAAAAGAATATCAGATTTTAAAGATGGAACAATGAAATCCTCCAATTTGTTGAACTTTCAAAGACATCCTGAACTTTTGCAGCCTTATGATCCTGAAAAAAATAACTTGAACTTGGATAAATACCAACCTGCTGTGTGCAGTAAATCTAAATCTTTTGCAGATGAAGATAAAACTGAAGCAAAGCCTTGGATTTCCTCAACTAAAGTAGTGTCCCTACAGAAAACAAATACTTATCTTGCAGAGCCAACCAAAGCAAATTCAAAAAAGATACATTTGAACACATCAGTAGAAATAGAAAACCAAAATAAGCAGCTGTTGGATTGTCCTAGTAGCATGATCAGCCCCAATGAAGTGTGTGTTTCAGAATCATTTTCATCTGCAGGAGGATCCTCATGTGTTAGTCCCACTACTTATCCGGAGACAAGAAAACCTAGACCAGATGTTCTTCCCTTCCGCAGACAAGATTCAGCTGGGCCAGTATTGGACAACTCGCGAAGATCATCGTCCTCATCAGCTACTCCCACTTCTGCAAATTCCTTATACAGATTTTTACTTGATGACCAAGAGTATGCCATCTATGCAGACAATGTTAATCGGCATGAAAACAGAAGATATATCCCATTTTTGCCTGGAACTGGCCGTGATATCGACACTGGTTCGCTTCCAGGAGTGGATCAACTAATTGAAAAGTTTGATAAGAAAGTTGATCCTCACAGAAGAGGTAGGTCAGGAAAAAGGAATAGAATTCATCCAGATGATCGTAAAAGGTCAAGAAGCGTTGATAGTGCCTTGTCATTAGGGCTTGATGTAAATTCAGCTTATTTAGATGAATTCAGTAAAAGCTTAGGTAAGTCAACAGAGCATTTGCTGAGACCATCTAAAGTTTGCCTTCACAAGCAGTTATCCAGAGATCAAAAGTCACCTTCCAAAGAGATAAAGATTTCTGCTCGAAGTATTGGAAAACTGCAAATACCCGATAAAGATGCTCAGAACAGCAATTTCAATTCTTTGCAATACCATAAACAAAATGGAGCTGATACCGAGAGTTTGATGTTTAGGTCATCTACGCTCCCAGGACAGAATAAGAGAGAGGAAGTTAGAACAGTAACTTCTACTTTGTTGTTGCCAAACCGAATCACAAATCCACCTGATTCAGGAACGAAGAGTATTTCTGTAAAAACGTTTTCATCCATCTCTAATATACAGGTAATTTTGAATTTACTCTTTAAATTGTGTTTTGCACTCTGGCATATTAAGAGTGTCATATTGCTTTTGTGCTTTTCATTAGAACAAACTCTCATCACTCAATACTTGCAAACGGGATAGCAGAGTTGTTCTGGAGAAATGTAAATACAAAAATTATCCAGGTAGTTGCAGGTATAAAAATCAGGGTTTGTAAAACAATTCATTCTTGTATGGGAGAAGGAAGATGGTGGGGCCAAAGAAGATTATTGTAGATGGTATTATGATGATTCTTAAACATAAATGCGCAAAAGTGGAATGCTGAAATTATATAACTCCATGCAAAGTTATGTTTTCTTTCTTTTGGTGTGGAGTATGCTTTCTTCTTGCACTAAGCCAAAACTCCAATGGATCTTTGTGAACTTTATGTCCACAGATCATAAATTTTTTAATAATAGAATAAAATGGAGAACTTCAATTGTACAGGTTGTATTTACAACCCTCATAGGATTATATTTTTTGACATTTTGTCTTGTCCTTTTAGGCAACTCCTGATCTCTTAAAAGGGCAGCAAGATCTTGCACAGCAAACAAACGAAGAGACTGCTAAACAGATACTTTACAATTACCTTAAGGAAGGGTGAGTAAACAAAGTTAAGTTTTGGAGAGGAAATTGTGTTTTCTCAGTTTATATTTTCTATTACATTTAAAAAGTGAAACTGTAAAAACAAAGCTATAACTAAATGAAATGTCTGTTTCATAATTCGGTATCTCAGTTGTGTTCTCTAAGGCATTATAGGATCTCAAAATACCCAGGCAATCAGGACTTGCATAAGGTATTGTACAGGATTTGCTTAATCCTGTATATTTGTGAATTAAAATATGTTTTGTCTTTGAAATAGTTCTGGAGTTAAACTTCATGCGATATGGAGTTCGTGAAGAATTCAAATCATACCTCATGGGAGTTTAAGCTTGTGGATTTTTTTAAACAACAAAAAAAAATAATCTCCTAATGTTTTGCAGAAGCTGTCTTGTTGCTCTGCATTTAATCCTTTGTCCACCTGTAACTCTTTTATTTTGTATTTTCTAATGGTAACTTATTGAAAGACGAAGGAAGAAGAAATGAATTAAAATACACATGCCTGATGTAGCAGGTTCTGGGAGCTGTAGAAGTATTATATTACGGTGCAGTAATCAGGACTTGAAAAACCTAATACTAATGACTTCTAATTTCAGTATGTTTAAATAATGTACGAGCTGAATACCTGTCTTTTCACAGCTATAGTCTTGTAGAAGACAGTTGCAATTAAAGAGTTCAGTTTTTTGTTGTTGGGGTTTTTTTGGGTTTTGGTTTTTTTTTTTAGGGATGGAGTGGGTGTTAGTGGAGTTTTTTGCGGTTTTGTTGTTTGCTTTGGTTTTTGTGGGTTTTTTGGGTTTTTTTGGTTTTTTAGAAAACATTTGGAATATACATTTGTAAAAGCCTCTCTTTAAAGGGTTTAATGAAATCATAGCTAAGATAATTTCTGACTGGTTCATATTAAACCTTTTTCCTTTATGGTGGTGATTTTCAGTAGTTTGGACACTCTAAATTTGTTTTGATGTTAACAAAATAGTACCTTTGATCATGTTGTTTCTTACTTGTACTGTCTGTGTTTTAGAAGTGCTGATAATGACGATGCCACAAAAAGGAAAGTCAACTTAGTTTTTGAGAAAATTCAGACTTTAAAGTCAAGAGCTGCTGGAAAGACACAGGTAAACAATTTTTTAAGTTGCTTTGGCTTGTTTCAAAGTGGTATAGTGTTAAAACAGGGCTTTAAAAATTGGAATCCCCTCACTGAGTTCAATTAAGCTATTCTTGTAGTTCTTGAGGTGACTTAAGGGAAATATTTTTCTAACAATTAAAAAAGAATGTAAAGGAGTTTACCATGAGAGCTTCTACATTTTGTTTCTACTCTTGAGAATGAGAGAGATGCAAACTTAATGAACATCATAAGGTTGTTGGATCGAAGAAAAAGCTAACATACTTAGCTTTAAAAATAATGGTGGAGTATCTTCTCATAGTGATGTAAATAGATATACAAGTGAAGAAAGTAATTTGTAATTTAGAAAAGCAATAATCTAGGATATTGTTTAAAAACCGTATTATGGTAATAGCATTTGATGATCTTCCTACTGAAAGTTTTTATTACCTGCTATGTGGTGCACTATTTTTTCAGTTCTACAGCAAAGTGAAGAAATGCCCAGTTGTAGTGTTGGCATAAGAAGGATTAAAGCTTACTTTTGATGATTATTTTATCCTTGGCTATAATTAGTCAAAATGAAAATAAGAAACACATCTTAAGAAACTACTGAAAAACAGTGTTTGAAAACCTGTCTTGACATACGAGCATGGGTCCCTTTGATGTCCGTTTTGTGTAACTGGTGCTATCTCGGTCAAATTTGGCCCCAAGTACTTGTGATTTATTACCCAATTTGAATTTTTCTTTAGGTTTGTGGTTTTTCTGTGTTATTGGCAACATGCCTTGAGCAATTACCAAGAAGTTTTATGAAAATCAAATCATGGTTCCTTTGAAAATATTAGCTTGGCTTGACCCATATGAAAAGTCCCTGGTGAGCTCAGGCAGTTGATGCTACACTTTATTAGCCTTGCTCAACATTTTACAAAACAATTGTCAAAGAACATCTTGACTTTGTGGGAATAAACATCTCTATTTAATTGTAGGTTTCGGATTCTTCAGCTGAAGTAAAAGCCTTGGTGGAACAAAAAGCAGAGCTTGAAAGGAAAGTAGAAGAATTAGAGAAAAAACTGGATCTGGAAATTAGGGTACGGCACTTTGTTGTTATAAAGCGATAGACTATTTCAAATATACTTTTCTAAGCAAGTGACAACCGATCAACCATCTGAATCTTTTTTGCTTTGTATTCTTTTTAATCCAGATATTCCTGTGCTTTTAGAGAAAACTTTTTATTTTATGTGTAGTTGCTCATAGCATAGTTACCCTCTTTAAGAAATCCTTAGTATTTGAGGAGTTTGGAGCAGTGAATAAAAATGTTAAGCACGTGCATGTAAATTTTCTTGGGCATCTTCAGAGGTAAATGTTAATTTGTTTACTGCAGTGAGACACACATGGAGTGAGACAAACTGTATTACTCATTAGCTGCTGTTTATTAATTACAGCATTATTTTTACACTGCTGAATTCAAAGTAAGTGTTGCTCTGAAGACATGAGAAGAACAGCTTGGCTTCTTTCAGTTTGCTTTTGAGTCTGTGATAAGAATCAATATACTTGAAACTGATTAGATAGTACTGATGAGACTTCACTTCTCATGATTCTAATAAAAATCAAAAAGCAGTGCTTTGTGTGCTTTAATAAACATTCCAAGCTTTTAATATTCATAAATTAATAACCACTTCTACAGGTGAAAAATATCAAAGTATTGAAATGGCTTCTTTCATATAATAAAAAAGAGCCTTTAATTTATTTCTGCTTAGTCTATTATCTTGCTTAACTTTTGGTGTACAAAATTCAGAATCAGCAAAATTCCAAAGAAGAGAGAGATGCTACACGAGCCAGTCTGAAAGATCTTCAGTTTCAGCTCGATGAAAGCATATGTGAAAAAGAAGCCTTAAAAAAGCAGCTGGAAGAAAGTGAGAAGGAACTCAGAGAAAACCTAGAGGAGTGAGTTACTTCTAGAAAAGTTATTTATTGGAATTTGTATGTTTTCTTAAACCATTTGCATTAAAAGTACCTGTGTCTTCAGAATATGTTAATGGCATCAGACAGAGTGACATTTTTTATTATAGGAAATGCTTCTACCGTTTAAAAACGGCATGTTTTTAGAATGTCTGGAAGGAGAAGAAAGATTGCTGAATTTACAGTCTTCCTCTTAGTGCAGATTGCTTTTAATATTTCATGGTCATAATATATAATTCAAGTCTTTACAATATGAAGACACTTAAGTGCTTTAGTCAAGAATATAGTACCAGGTTTAAAATAAAATGTAACTTTCCACTTAATGTCTACTTAAAAGAGTGCTCATTTTTACCCCTCTGACATTTCATTTTTCTGCCTAATTGTAATCCATTCCCTTGTGTGGAACATGGGAATTGATACTTGTACGTTTTTAGTACTTGAAACAATGAATTAGTATTTCTACAAATTAAAAAATCCTGTCTGATTTTTCCTGATGAGGCTTTTTCAAGTGAAGATGGAGCAGGAGCAACACCAGACTGAGATCAGAGATCTTCAAGACCAGCTGTCTGAGATGCATGATGAACTGGATAACGCTAAACATACTGATGAAGGGGAGAAAGAGGTTCTGATTGAGGTTAGTTATGAAGTACCAGAAGAAGGATGAAAAAATCAAAGGAATTGCATAAAAAGTGGGAACTAAGATACAGGTAGAAGAAATATATGCCTTAGCTTTTCCCATTCTATTATTCTAAAAGAATATAGCATTCTTAGCTGCCCTAAGAAAGCATGTTATAATAACTACATTAACACTAAAAGGAATACAAAGTGTACCATTGTTTTGTAGAGTAGAACAAATAAGATAATGGTTGAGGGATAGCTCAGGTATTCACCGTTACCAGATAATCATCTCAGTTTTAGCAATTACATAGGATTTTTGGGTCAGGACAGGGAAGATCAGTTTAAAGAAGGTGTACATACTAGCAAGACCAGATGAGATTCAACTAAGAAAATTAAAAGAACTCACCAAAGCAGTCTCTAAATTGTTGACTCCCTATTGATGGGAGAGAAGAGAAGGGATACAGTCTGAAGAGGAACAAAAGACTTGCGGCTTTTCAGTCACCTTGGGATGAGAGAGCAATTGGTTGTAGCCCTGGTTATAGTAATATACTGATGATGAAATAGAGAACACTGCCTATTAAATTTGTTGATAAGGCTATATAAGTGCCTAATGGTTCAAAAGGAAGATTAGAATTCAGAATTATCTTAATACTTTGTAATACCAAAACAGTTTGTTTCTCTTAATCCTAGTGCAAAGAATTAGCTGAAGAAACAGAAGCTAAATGTTAAAATGCAAAATTGGGAGCAAAAGCATAGACAGTAGATCTCAGGAATATTAAAGATGTTTGTATGCAAGACACACTGAGTAGAATAACTACCTTGTTTTGTGTAGTGAGATTGAGTACTCTCTGAAGTTACTCTTGTAAATCTTGGGCACTGCAGTTGAAAGTTGTACATAAGTAGGGGGATATCTGGAAGAGTGGTGACGGTACTGAAAAACATTACCTATGAAGAAGGAATTTAATATGAATGGAGGAGTGATGGAAGAGTCAAAAGCACATTTTTTATAACACTGCTATAGAGGAGATAGTGATCGCTTTTTCTGTGTTGTGTGGGGATAGAGTAAGAAGTAAGAGACTTAGATACAGAGATTTGAAGTAAGCATTGGAAAACATTTTCTATCAATATGGATAAATAAACAGTGGAATATGGCTACCTGGAATGGTAGTAGAATCCCTTTCATTGTAGGCTTTTAAGGACTGAATGGATTATATGTGTCAGGAATGGTTTAGATGTACTGATCCTGCGTCAGTGTGGGGGAAGTTTACTTTCTTTTTGAAAGTGCAGTTATTCACAGCTTGAGAAATACTGAATTAGGTAATTTTTAAAGCTGTACATTTTTGATTGTTGCTGTTGGTTTATTCTGTGTTTGTATACATGGATGTGTGTATTTATTCTTCAGATTCACTGACTACTGACTTCCCAGCAATTTGGAGAAGGGAAATGACTTCTAGGGGAAACATGGTGGGAGAAGGAAGGGAGTAGAGGCATGGACTCAGTTGGAAAGCACTTGTTTTGTCTTCAGCACTTGCAGAAGCAGCTTTATTTGTTCTAGCAGAAATGACAACAACCCAATTATCATTGGGTTCACTTCTCTTGCAGTGTGAGAACCAGAGGTTTTTCTTTGTTCCTGTCTACCTCTTTGCTACAGAAGGTACGACTGAGGGAGTTGCTAAATTGCAACCATAGTTTGACTCCCACTTCATTTACAGACAACGTAACATAGACCATCAAAATTTTTCCCCAGTTTTACAGCATCAGATATGTTGATCCATTATATAAAACATCAGGTATATGTTATACTTCTAATAATTTTAGGGTTTATTGAATTTTTGGCTTACTACAAAAGCTGCAAAAAGTACGTCAGTCATGCAAAACAAAGTTGGACTTGGAGAGCTTCTACTTAGATGCTTTCCTTCTCTGAAACACAAACAGAGCATCCATTGGAACTATTTGTCATGCAGTTGTGTTTAATTTTGTTCTTTAGGAGCTGATGCAAATGAAGCAGGATCTGCAAGAAGTATTAATAGCAAAAGATCAACAAGAAGAGATTTTGAGAAAAAGAGAGAGAGAGCTTACAGCTTTAAAAGGAGCACTAAAAGAAGAAGTATCTAGCCATGACATGGAGATGGACAAACTTAAAGAGCAACATGACAAAGAATTGCTTAATCTACAACAGAGCCTGGAGAAAGCAACAGAGGTGAAATAAGTGATTATGATTAATCTCTGCAGGGAAAAATTATATGCCCCACTGATGTCCTGTACTAGATACTTTCAGATACTAATATTTTCTTAGCAAAATGCACAGGTAAAGATTTGGGCTAGGACATTTTTAGCTGCTGATAATAAGTTTTATTTCATACACTTATGTTTTGATTGATTGACACAGCTGAAGTTGTGGCCCTTTGTCCAGAAGCTATTTGCTATGGTTGCTTCATTGCAAACTTTGAGAGGGAGTAGATGGGAGTATACTACAGAGGACCATTTGATTGTCTTGGGTTAAATGGAATCACTGAAACTTTGAGGGTGCCCTGAGGAGTGCCAGTGTGCTTTGCCAGTGATGCTGTTGAAATTACAGTTTTGGAGCTTCTAACAGTTCTCCACAGTTCCATGCAGCCCACTTTTCTAACCTTCAGCAACTTGTGTCACATCCTCTTCCCTGGTTACATTGTCCCACCTTGTTCCCTGAACTACTTACTACTAGGGTTTTTTATTTTGTTTTGTGTCCTCTTCATTCATTGAGGTTATCTTGTTTACGGAATGGTCAAATGAGTGCCAGCACAAGGGAAACAGCAGGGAGTGGGTGTCTGGAAGCAGACAGGAGGAAAACGGAACTGAAGGAATTGCCTCTTCCAGCATCAGCAGGAAGTCTTTGTGAGGGGTAGAATGAGCAGTTTTCAGCTGTGCCTATCTGTTACGGCTTTCCAAAAGATGTCCTCTGTGAAGTTATCGTTGCAGAGACAGCAGCTAGAATTTATTGAAAGATTTTTTTGTAAGGAAACAGCTCTCATAAAATTTTAAGCATTATTGTTACAATGCCAGTTATTTGTGTCTGTTCTGTATCCCCTTCCTTCATTTTACTTCTGTCAAATTTTTGCAAAAATGCCTAAAGGCAAACTGTGCTTGACCAATATGTCAAAATCGTAGGCCCGGTTTTATGCTTGGAAATCTCCTTGGTTATTTATATCTTACCCATACTATATTGGTGTTAGATGAGTTGCAGTTATCCTACTAGTTGTGGCCAAAAACATAATGTAGAACTGCATTAAAATTAAGCTTGAAACTTGAAAGAAGTTTCCCAAGCTTTATATACTTCATGAACAAAATAGGAGCACGTATGGAAGATGCTGGATAGATACTGTATGACTGTATTCTGATAGAGTATTCTTTTAAAAGATTGTTTTTAAATACGTGATTTTCTTCAGTGGTTAGAAAAATTTATATACGCTGGTTTGTTTATGCAGCCTAGGACTTCTACTTGAGATTGTTTAGCTTTGATTATATGTGTTGTTTCTCTTTGTTTACATCATCATGAAGATATTTGACTCATCTGAGCTGCTTGAACTGAATTCATTTTTTCTTTGAGAGAAAAGTAGAACATCTAAATTATCATTTTTTATTATACAGTAATTGTAGTGACAGCTTAACCTCAGTGAACCATCTTTCAAAGTAACTGCATGGTAATTTACTGTATTTCAATTATGGAACTGTAATTACGACTGACAAGAAATGAAAGAGTAGTCTGTTTGGCATAACAATAACACAGTCTGGGAAATGGCTCTATGACTAGGTTGCTGTGGCTTAGAGATAGTTATAAATAGCATTTATTTGCTTGCGTGACATAGTCTATCTAATAGCAAATTTAATGAGATGTTTAAAAGTGAAATTTAATTAATTAATGTTGCTCTAAGCATCAGTTCTCCTCTTCCAATTTTACTTCAAGTGATTTTTGTTGGTTTTATTTTAAGTAAAGCTTTTATCATTCTTAATTGGAAGGTGGGGATTTTTGTGTGCTTTGTTTGGGTTTTTTTTAATCTTGCAAGTATTAGTACCCATAACGATTTTTTAAAAAAATTTTTTTGAAGCCTGGCATTATATGTATGCCTACTGACTAAGACTAGTTGTTGAGTTTGATATATCTATCAGGAAAGTGTAACCAGTCTCTGCAGGGAGTTAGATCAGTGATCTGCTATGATCTTACATATGATATTAATTACTGGTCTTATAATCAATCTGGAATACCCAACAGTGTGTGTGAAAATCATGTTTTATACAATTGAAGCTACTTGACCTGTTAATTTTTTTTTTTTTTTTTAATATTATTGCAAACTGGAAAGATTTATAGTGGGTGGTGGGGTACAAGAAATTTACATCAAAGATTAGTGGAAAGGGCCATTCTGTTGTATTTAATGAGGAAAACAGATATGTAATGGCTGTAACAGTGGCTTACCGTACAGAAAATATCGATACTGATGTTTGATATATCAGGGTATATTGGAGTCTTTATGCACAAAGTTGTTAGTTCTTATATATCATCCAAATTGCTACACTGAAAAAGGAGTTTTGTGATATTTTTGCAGGGAGAAAGGAAGTAATTTTTGTGCCAGTGCTAAATCAACAGAATTTTTCAGCTGCTGGAGACATCAGATAGGTTGGGAAGTAACGTACAGTGCATGTAGTCTGTGTGATTAGAATGCCACATAGATGTGTTTTGAAATCATGTTAGAAACATACTCAAGGTTATCTGATAGGAGAACAGAGTGGGGTTATTACATTACATGTGACACTGTTCTCAAGCTCACTGATGTGGTAGTACGTGGGGGTTTTCTTGTTTTTTTTAAAATAGATGTTGTTAGATAAAGCCACAGATATTCAGATACTAATTTTCTTTGCTACAGTTTATCTTTTAAAGTCATTTTTCTGTTATATCTTTTGCTTGTGGTCTTGAGATGGCTGTGATTGTTCTTAATTTCATTGCTTGTTTACTAAGACTGAGACCAGACTGTTTCCATTTAACAACGGTAGAAGTTTTACTTTTTTATAACGTATCTTTGTGGGGTAATAATTACCTTTAATTTAATAATAAATTAAAAATTTAATGTCTTGCTAATTAAAAATGGATTTCTCTGTCACCACAAGTCCTAGAGCAGAAATGAATGTGAATTCCCTCCTGGTTTTAATGTAGTACAAAAATTTATATTATTTAATCTGACCCTACAACACAACAGGCCAGAATTGTACTACTTAACTATGAGTGCTCTGTCACTATAGATGAAGTGCCACTGCTCCAGCAAAATTTGGAAATAGCTTTTGGAATGTAATACTGTAGGTAAAAGGTTGTAGCAAATTGCAGCTGGTACTGTTCAAATTCCACTGAAATTGTGTCAGCTTGGGAGTGCACTTGCAAACTGCACAGCACTCAAATTTATGCCTGCTTTGAGAAGTAGTCTGTACAAATTCTGTTGTTCAGAAAAAGCTGCAATCATCGCATTATGAAGAGGCTTACCTAAGCCTGACCTTGACTGATTTACTGACCTTGTCCTCAAAATGATAAAACAGACACTCAGAATTTAGAATCTGATTCATTTATCAACATATCCAAGAATTCAATGAAGCTTGCGGTCATGTGAGCTTTAACTGTAATGTATGTACTAACACATGAGATATGATTGAAGAGAAGAAGGAATTTTACCAGAGCAAGCAGTAGGAACAGCAGAAGACAGTGGTTTCCTTCTGTATGTGTTATGAACTAAAAGTGTATTCCTTTAAAATAAGAAACAACATAAAATTTTGAGCATTGTAAATGAGAGTAGGCTTTGGTTTTGTTTTTTCCCCATTTCTATGAAGTGTTTGTGCATTTAGGTGAGTCTAGCACAGAGCTGTACAGAACTTTGAAAGGAATGTGAATATTGTACCTTTTTCTCCCTAACCTGATAATATATTTCTTCTTCAAAGCTAATAAAAATGTCACACGTGGAGCAGAAGCTTAACAAAAACTAGCTTAAGCATTGTAAATGATACTGATACGTACTGCATATGCCTTTCTTGTAGAAATGGCTTGGCATATATAGTTTAAACGTAAAATGAAACATAACTAAATTTAGTATACTCTGAGAACCTATTTTGGAATAACGCTGTACAAACACCAGTGGTTTCCCAAGTTACTCAGGGTAGAGTGAAGACAACTGTGGAGCATCGCAGACACACTTTGGTACATATATAAATTTAATTTATATAGCTGTAAAATTATATCTATGGATAAAAACCCAATAGGATCTGAACTTGTACCCCTCTAAGGTGAAATCTTGGGGTTATAATAAGTAGCTCTATAAAAACATCGTATTGATAGCAGTAAATGAAACAAATTATATGATAGGAATTACTTGGGCATAAGAAGATCATTATGCCCTTGTATACATACATCCACAATTTACCTGAATCTGCGTCATGAATGCTGTGTCTGAGCCCAGTCAGTTCATCTCAAACAAGGTACACAACAGCTGGAAAAGCTTTAGAGAAGGTGAACCAGGATTTCAAATGCCACTGGTGGGTTTTTTCTTTCCTTTGCTTGCCTGAGGCAACCTTTCCCTTGTTGAAATAACACTTTCTTTTTGTTTGTTTTGGTGGTAGAAGCTGGTTGGTAATTGATCTAAACAGTATGCAGAGTCAAAGAATAGTGGAGTGACTGGTCCAAGTCAATGTTTCCTCTTTCGTGACCTGCCTCCCCCTGCCCTCCTTTTCATTTGGTGCCCTCTTTTAACCAGCCCTCTAAAAGCCTGGTATGTTTTTGATTGATTTCCAGTGTGGTCCTACAAGCACAGATGGAGTGGGGGATAGAGAGGGATGGTGCACAGACAGAGGCGTGATGGTGGAAGGAAGGCTGCAGGCCCTCCTTAAATAGGCATTGTTACTGGAAACACATATTTTAGAACTGTATATGGAAAATCTGGGACACAGATTTGATTTGTTATGCTGTAAGTGTCCTGTGCATGGAAAGGAAGTTGTTTGGTAATAGCATCATGCATGTTTTTAGGCCCCCATTAAATAAAATACCAAACAAATTATGGAATATTAGCTGTGTTGTCAACAAGAATAATAAATATGCCTCTGAAGTGCACTGAAGATGTAACGTGGTGACTTTGGTGCTAAAAGCAAGCTTTTTAAATTCCAGCTCCTCTGGTCTTTCATTTCTATGCAATTTACTCCATTTATTTAGTGACAACATGTGTCTGTTTGGATGCAGACAGTACCATGAAACTACAACTGAGTGGTTTTTATACTGTATGTATGAAAGCCTCTGAGCAAAATTGTCCTGCAAAGTTCTATTTGAGTTGTATTTGACCACATCTAAACAAGACAAAAAAAAAACCCATCTGCTTTATCTGTAATAGTCATTTCACCATTGTGAGCCTTATTCAGCAGGACTATTTCACTTACTCCAGGTTGGGAAGAGGGGGTTGTTCGTGATTGTTTTGGGGGTTTTTTGCTTCTGAAAATTACTAATAGCCTGTGTAGTTAGATACATCTTTAATACCATCAGGAGGATCTCTAGTCCTTATCAGTAGAAGACACTATATGTATGTTCAGGTGGTTTGTCGTGTAAAACTGTATGTTTATGTATGTGTGTGAAGTATTTGACTATGTAAGTCCATTCAGTAGGGTACAATGTGAACACAGAACTAGTTAATATTTCACTCTAGTCTTTGCAACAACTTCTGACCTTGAAAAAACTGTTAGTATAAGCCAGTCTGAGTATGTCATGATACATAGCTAGGAGGATAATGTGACATTGATACAGGTATGGTTGAGAGGTTAATACTTTCCTGGCTCTGGATTTTAGAAGTGTGTAAATGTAAGATCATGCCTATATTGGGAAATTTTGTTTAATATGTTATGTGAAAAAAAAAAAAAGTGCATTCTCAATTTTAAAATTTAAGCATTTAAATCTTGCATTACATCTCATAAATGAAAACCTAAGTAGTTTTGGAAATAATATTAAGGGTATGATACTTCTTAGATCAGTGAAAACGGCCTTGCAAGAAAACAAGTCTTGTCTCTAAACTGACACAAGTGAATTATTTTTAACCAGTTAATAGAATGGCTCTAGCTGAAACGGAAGGAATGGCAGTCTGACTTGCTTGCTAATTTGTGCAGTTGCTTACTGAATAATCTCTTGAAGTAGAGCTGAGGATTCAGGTTAGTGGCAGTGTACCTCCCTAAGAGAGAAAAAAGCACTGACCCTTTTAACAGGTAACTAGTGATAGATAACTTCAAAGGCATAGCTGTGTGTTAAAGTGGGCTAGGCCTCATTTTGAGATGATGGGAAGAGTTAATATAATCAGTGTAAGGTAGAAAAGCACTAAAGCTGTTCAGTCTCTTTTCAAGAAGCTTGGGGGTTTTTGTTTAGTGGGAGGCAGGCTGAGGGGTTGGTATCCTAACACTCCATTTTGCTTTTAAGGAGTTTTCATGGTCCTTTTTATAGATATGAGATTTTATTATCCATGCTATCCAATGTTACTGTGTCATTCATCCCAGGGCTTCCAACTGCTTTAAGAAATACTGTCTGAGGTTAGAAGACTTGCCTAAAGGTACACAGTGGGGAAAAATACCGGAACTACAAACAGAGCTACAAACAGAAATAAAGACCTGTTATTTGCATTCATGAGCTTTAAAAAGTCGATGACTATACCTGAATAATACTGATTTCAGAAGCTGTCTACTGAAGAGCTAATAAGGATTACAATTAAAGGGCTGTCCCTATGTTGAGGCTCAGCGTGCTTGCCATTTTTCCTTGGGTGTCAGTGTTTGGGTGTAGGTTGGTTTTTTTCTTTCTTTGGAAATCACCTGCGTGTTACCTAGGGAAATCAGTGTCTAGTTGTTTTATGTTTTGAGTTGTTTTAATTTTATGATTTGCTTATATACAAAAATGAGAGGAAAAGACAATAGAGAGGAACTTGATATCTCCATCACTGCTACCCCCTTAGGATTATGTGAGGGAGTGGGATGGATCTGAATCCCTGAAGCCACATGAGACTTTTTACATGTAGTTCAAGAAGTTAAATAACTAGTCCAGCACCAACCTCAAAAGGTGGCCCATGAGACTTCAGAGTTGGTTTCAGTAGACTGTATCTTCCTTGATAGCTTGTGTTCTACACCAGAAACAGAATGAAGCAAGCAGCCACACCATTTCTTTTTTTTCAGAAGATTTTGGAAGATTATCATCTCATTTGCCTTGATTCCACAAGTATGAGTATGGAAAGAATATCTGAAAGTGTGTTACTTCCATTAAAAAAACTTCTGTTTGTGCTCTAGCTCATTTGGAATGGAGATTTATTCTTTAGATTTTTATTTCAAGTATGGCAATTAAAGAACAAACAGTTAATTGGCTGAATTCAGTTTTACTCAGCTGAACTTGATTTGGAAAGGAAATGTAAAGGCTTTTAGAAAACTTGGCTGAGTTGTGCCGAATAAGTGTAGAATCTAGCCAAAATTTAACAATTCTAATAAACTGTGAATGAGATTTAGCTTCCCCTCACTTAAGCTCTTCCTGTGTTTTGTAAAAGGACTGTAAAGGTTCCGTACTGTGCAGTCACTGCCCAAGGGGAATTTCACCAGCTGAAACACTGAAGTCAGCCAAAACCATTTTTTAATGATCAGTTACACAACCACTCTCATGTCTTTGCCAATGTGGAGGGTGTGGTAAAAAAAAGGTGTGGAACCATGGAACATTTTCTGCATTCTTATCCAAGAGGTTTTTTGCTGTATTCAGGTTGAAAAAGGATATTTCATTTGCATCTTGAGGACCCTGTTTGTTTGTTCTGTCAAGTTTCTTTGGGTTTACACAATAATGGGTGGTGGGAAGGATTTTGGTGCCTTTTGTACTAACTGAGCTTTATGTCCGATACTTTAAATCTGTTCACTGCTTGCACTAAAACTGAGAGTAGAGTAATGTATAAAATTACCAAGATCTCTTCAACAAAGGAGTTGGAACGGTATTTATTGCTTTATTTAAACTTGATCTTGATTAGTTTTAATACATTTTAAAATCTTTCTGGATGCATATGCAACTATATATAAGGACACAAACCCAAACTTTATTAGATTCATTTCTTGTTAGGCAAAACACCTGAAAGGAGCAGGATGAGAAGTAAGGGAATTAAATTTCACGGCTGAAATTCCCTTATGAATAATAACTTCCTTAGGCCCAAAGCTGAAAAGTAAATGTCACATGCATATGAACTCCACAGCTGTGACTATGTGGGCTCATATGAGCAGACCTCCACTAGGTAGAACTTCATAAATTGGGTGTATGTACCAAATCAAATAGTACACATACGTAAGTGCATGCATTCTCTCACTTTCTTCTCCTTCATCTGTTAATGAGTTAAAATAGCTTTGTACTCACTTAAACACAATGTTAGAATATTTCATTTATCAATGTCTGTCAGACTTTGGTCTGTTTCTGCACTCAGTACGTACTATTAAAAACTTCTGAAGAAAGAAATATATTTATTATTTCACAAACTTTAATTCCTTTTCTCAGCATAGCTGGAAGCTCATGAGTAATGTTATTGCTCATATTAAGCCTAGCGAAATAAGAGCTAGAGAGTTTACTGTCTAAAGGATCTATTAAGCATGTTCCAATTGAGGTGCCTGGGTTAACATAAGATTAACCATTATATAGTCCTTGATATATTCATGGTACAATTTTTGCTGACTTTGGTTGCAACTGTGCACTCAAGACTTTGGAAACCAAGCGCTAGTGTTTCAAATCAAACACCGAGGAAATTAGAGGAGCATGCAGTTATTGATCCCGTCTGGAAAGTTTTGGTTGAGTGACTTGCCTCAGGAGCTCTTTGGCAGAGACAAGAATAGAGTCCAGATTCTCCAGGAGTGTGTTTGAGTACCTTAGCTCTCTTACTGTCTCACTCGTTCCTGCAGCACTCCTTTATTTCTGCAGTCTCTATCACTGTAAACTCTTGACTTGTTCTCAAGCTGATTGACTAATCCTTTAAGCTTCAGAATTACAAAGTATGAGAACTGTTAAAAAAAATCAGTGGTTATTGACCACCATATATTATTTTCCTCCATGTATGATCTTTTTCTGTGGTCAGAAACTGATTTTTTTGGGGGTGGACCTTTCCTTTAGGATTTGAGTTTTATTCATGGTGGTTTCAGTCTGCTGCTGGGACAGCAGAAGCTTATCTTCAAGTAGTCACAGAGGACTTTGTATTGTGGGACATCATTACAGCTATGTCATTACCGGCTTCTATTTTTTTTCAGCTTTTTTCAGAAATTTACAACCGATTTCCAACTCCTTTTACCAAATCTCTGTAGCTTAAGTCTGTTGATAAGGCTTGCTTGTCTTAAATCATGAGTTTCAACTTGATACAATTTGAGAAAGCATAACGTATTCAAAAATAATAAATGAGAAGGTATGAGTGTGTTTAAGAAGTTTGCAAGAATGTGGGTATTAAGAGGAAGGTGTTATTCCTTCAGAGATTGTAGAGGTGGAAAGCTGAATGTGAAACAGGCTAAATGTAGGGAATAGAAGGCACTGAATGCCCTGGAAGACAGAGAAGACAGACAAATTGGAAGGAAAGACAAAGCATAGGCAGGCAAACAAAACATAACAAGGAAAATGCTTTAGGGCTTTTACCATACATAAATATAATTCCATAATATAATATTGTAAAAACTTGGCTTACTAAAACATACTGCCACAACTAGCAAGTGGGAGTATAAAGAAAAAAATGTTTTATATATCATAGGGAAGAAAATGCATTCTGGGAATTGAGATATGTTAATTTTAAGATCCAAAAAGCCCACTTCAATGCTTGATATTATTTCCCTCTTCTCCCCTGTTTTTTGGGGGGGGGTGTGGGAGTTTTTGTTGGTTGGTTGGTTTGGGGTTTTTTTGTATGGCAAATATGTTCGAATATAGAGAATTTCATTCCAACTTTTGTCTTCAAGAATCTTGTTGAACCAGTTTTATCTGTTATGTGCTTGATATGTCTTTACATACATAATCTCATTTTAACTCTCCGAAGAGGATGATCCACAATTCTGCAAACTAAAGATCATGTTATATTAACAACATTTGTTAATGTTTCATATTCAGCTTAAATCATTACTTTGTGACCTTTACCCAGTTCTGTTACCATGGGTTAAATTTGTATGAACTTAGTTAAAATGATTGCCAAAACATTACTGACATCCCCTAATATTAAATGTAGCAATGTAAAGGATTTATGAATGGGTTCCAACAGGAGTCATTAATTGATGTAGTGTCATGAAGCTTTAAGGACCTTTTATTAACTCACGCTGTTTATGTACAGCACCATTACAAATAAGTCACGTGGGGAGTGAAGGATATGATCCAAAGCACAATCTGTACATGTGAGTTCTCCCTATCTGGCTTTTTTTCCTCATTTGTACTAACGAGCTCTGAGTGTTCAGTTTTTCTTTCATCCTCATCGCTCTAACCCACTCTAATTTAATGCTTTTGCAAACTGCTTTCAACTCCTTTTTTGAATGTGTGAGCCAGTCACTTGAATTTTAAATGAATGCTGCGCCTTCTTGCTCATGTAGACAGAACCAAAAAGAATAGGATTACCGCTGGCTGCTAGCAAATACCATCTGTTGTACAGTTTAAACTGTCTGTGCTTTGCCACTTTCAGTTTTAACCTATGAAATGCAATAACTGGCATTCAGGATTTATCAACGTACATAGTAATTTCTCTAATTTCAGTGCAGTGGTTTTCATATCTTCTACTGTAATGTTTTCTTAGGGGAATTTTATGTAGACTATAGCGGGCCATCTGTAGCAATAGGGTGGTAAATTTAACATATGGTCTCTACGTGAGTAATACTGCTTTCTAGTTGCTTCGGGCTGGTTGAGTACACCGCCTGTGTGGTAGGATTCCATAGCCAAAGGATGCAACAATCTATTTTTGTTTCAGCAGTGTCTGTGTATGGTTTGATAGCTGCTGGCCTGAACCTGATGTAATTGTTCACTATATGGATGGGGATCTCTCTCCACCAGATTCTCCCCTAATGGTGTCGCTACAAGGTCTGTTGGAACAACATTTCAGTGGTTGTTTCCTTTGCGTATCCTTTCTAATGATACCTAGGCTCTTTCTACTGTGTTTACCTGTCTTTCCAAGAGAAGACTTGAAGGGGAGGTAGCAGGTGATGTGTGGTACCAGATAAGATTAACGGGAGAATAGGAGAAGGGAAGAGGCGCAGAGTTTTTTTGATACCCTCATTTTCTGTGGTGATATGCTACAGGATATGGCATGTAATGCCAAAAGCTATTACAATCCAGAAGCTTCATTTATGCCAGTGAAGAGCTCTGCATGCAATTCTCATTACACTGAGGATAAATGAATATAGGCTTTTTTTCTATCTAAACCCAGCTGTGTAATTCAACTCTTTTGGAGAAGTGATGCTGTGTGTGTTTTTTCTACTCCTCGAAGAACATCTAAAGTGTATTTGTGTGGTTTAACTTAAATTTCCCTATCAAGTTGAAGATACTCGTTTATTGTTTTTTCTAATATCATCCTGAATTATATCATGAAGATGATCCTTCATGCCTTATATGGATAGTACAATTGAATAAGGTAAACTGGCAGGAGAGATACTCCTGTGTTTCTTTTCAGTCTTATCTGAAACAAGTTGAAAAGATGTTGAAGCAATAGTGTACAATGAAATGTACACTGAGAAGAAAATTTCTTCTCTGCCCAGAAGATATGTAAGAAAAATGCCTACTCTCCAACTGTACTACAGTAAAGCTCCCTGTTCCTACCGTCTTGAAAAAGTGTGCGTATATATTTATTGTTGGTATTTTTTAAGACATACTACCCTTTCCAGGTGAAATAAAGGAATCTTGTACTTAAGATGTTAGAAAATTTGTTTGGGAATGGTTAATTCATGTGAAGGTGTAACCCTTGTAATGATGCCAAGGTCATCAGAGACCTGTGGAGATCTGCTTAAGTGCTGGTCGCTCAGGCAGCTGGAACTTTAGGCAGGTTTTACTTATAAACCCAGTTTATTTCCAGGATTTTAAATTGGGTTAATAAAGATAATACTTGCAACTTGTCCTTTATACTTCTCTACCTTATATGTATTTACGTAGCATCTTACTAACTTACTGAAATACATAGTGTAAAAGGAGACAGAATACCAGTTTAGTTTAATTTTAGTGGCTAAAACAGTATCCTAAGATAAATACAGCAAAGGGCAGGCTGGAGCAGGCCTCTAGATATGACTGCATCACTGTAGGTTGAACAATTTTGAGCCTGTTAGGTTAAATACATATATATGTATATATAGATATATATATGTTTTT
The DNA here is from genome assembly GCA_033628505.1 of Tringa tobata. Taxonomy (NCBI): domain Eukaryota; kingdom Metazoa; phylum Chordata; class Aves; order Charadriiformes; family Scolopacidae; genus Tringa; species Tringa tobata. The sequence continues at coordinate 85,326 of JAHREE010000136.1, forward strand.
ATATGTATATGTAGATCTGGGGGTTTTGTTTGGTTGTTTGGTTTTGTGTGTGTGTGTACTTCTAAGTAAATAATGCTTCCTGTGTTGGGAAAGTAGAGATTCCGCTGCCTCATAGTAGATGAGGCAGGGGAATCTTCAGGTAGAGTATGGGTCTGCTGCAGTCCTCTCGTACTGTGCAGCCCTGTGTAGGCGGTTGGATGAAAAAGAACAGACAAATCAACATTCCTTTCCCTGAACTCCCCAGCGTGCCTCAGCTGCTTTCACTCAGCTCCAGAAACGGGAAATGAGACAAAAAGCAGCCACTGGTGGAGTGTTTGTTAATTAGCAAAGCTTTGCTGTATGCAAAAAGCAAAATTTAAGGGAATATATAATTTTGGTACATGAGAACTTAAAGCAACAACAGAGACTTATTTCAGAACTTCTAACTAGTTGTGTACTTAGAAGAACAAGTTTTTTCAGTATTTTCAAAAGACCAGAACTCGTCAGCCTGCTTATGCTGCCAGTTTTTGTATAATAAGTTCATTGACCCTGTTGACAGTCTTGAGTGTTTTCTGAGTTACCGCTTTATCAAACTAATTTGCATGATTATAAAGCTGTTGCTTGCTAGAAAACAGCCTAGTGAGGGCGCACTCTGTAAACAGCCTTTTATATAGCTTTGCTTATTCCTTCTGGTGGCGGGGAGGGGAAAATCGGGAGCTACAATCAAAAGTAGCATAACTGAAAAGTGATTTTCATGCTTTCATAAAATATTTCACAAAATAGTTTCCTACCACACTGCTCTGTAGGATTTCTTTTATTCTCACACAGAAAAATACAATTTCACATGCAAAAATGTTATCATTCAGTAATTAATGTGTAATTACTTATTGTCACCAGATAATGTAGAGGTCAAAAAGGATTAGAGAAATTAATGAATCATACATTCATGGAGGAAAAACAGTGAGAGCTGGGAGTGTGTAACAGGGAAAGATTTGCCCCCGTACTTATTCTTCCTCTATTTGTTCATAAGCATCAGCTATGGCCACTAGAGAGAATATTCATTGACTCATGTCTGTTCTGGTGTTCTTACTGTTGTTTAAGGTCTTAATGTAGAAGCAGTGGGCCTGTACATGAGAACCAGGTCTGTTTGCAGAGTATTGCTTTGTATCAGACTCTGAATCCCCCAGGGCAAGAACCACAAATTACATCTCGTGTTCTTTTATATTCTTTGGAGAGCATTCTGACTGACGAGTCAACGAAGAGCAAAGATTAAATCCTTCCTGCTCTTTATTCCAGAGTAAAGTACATACCTGGTCTGTGTTATAGTGTAATAGTATGGATAGTATAACAATATAGACACATACTTCCACTTCACAATAATAAATTGTAGGATGTTTTAGAGAGGGTTAAGTGGTGAGACTAAGGTGGTGATTATTTATGTAATATCTATATATCTCTTTATATTTACACGTGTGTGTGTGTATGTGTACATATATTACAGTTGATACTGTTCCCAAAGTTGATTTACTCTGCAGTCCCACAAATAGGTGCATGGATGTAGAGTGTTGTATGGGTATGGTAGTGCTTGGAATAAGCAGTAGGGTGAGACTGCCTAGATTTTGTGTTGCTCTTGATGAAGGTGCTCTTCATCAATATGTTCTTCCTTGAAGGTCTGTCTCTTAAGTTTTTTAGATTAATTGGAGTTACCTAACAATGGGATTTGGTAATGAAAATATTTTAGGGCAATAAAAAGAAAGATGTTAAGATGAAAATATGTGACGGCAAGCATGAGACTGTTCAGGTGTTGTATATTACTTTAGCATACTCTAGGTATGCCTGAGAAAAAAAAATGCTCCTTATGTGTTCTCACACAGTAATATGAGTAATAAAAATACATGTTTGTAATGCATAGAGACTTAAATTTAAAGTCTTTGTTGTCATTTTCATGTTATATCCCAGCTATATTTGCTGTCATGCCATATGAAACTTCTGTTGGAAAACAAATTATTTTTAACAATTATTATTCTTATTTTTTAAACACGATATAATTTGTTTTCACTAGAGTGCCGCTGTCCTTGCCAGTGAAAGAAACGCTGCACAAGAGGCACGAAATGGTATAGAAAATCAAGTCAAAGAGCTGACTGAGGAAAATGAACAGTTGAAAAGAAAAATTGATGAGCTAGAGAGCAAAATTGAAGAGTTGTGCAAACAAATTGATAATATGAAAGGAGAAGAAAATTCAGCTAAGGAAAAAATAAAGAAATACGAGGTAAGTTAAGAAAACAAACCCCTTGAGTAGTCTCCTTCCTGTTTGCAAAGGACAGGTTATAGCTCAAAAACTGATAAAAAGGAGGATGGACAATGTCATTGTGAAGGCTAAGCAAAACCAGCAGGTTTTCATGAAGCAGGATGCAGTTTGCTGCCATGTATAGGAAAGGTTTCTCCAGTGAAAACCAGTGTAAAAGCAAGTAACAGCTTGAACTGGGGAGATCAGTGATAGGCCAGAGTGAACACACTTAATAGTGCAATTTACTTGTCAGATTAAAGGCCTTGCCACTTTTTCTAAATGCATCAAATGTTATCATTGCAGGAAGAGAAGCAGCAACTAGAAGAAGCTTTGAAACATGCTGAAAAGGAGGCAAAAGAATTGGTAGTGTTAAAAAGGTCTTTGGAAAGCCAGATAGAAGATATGCAGGTAAGAACAAGAGCAATTTGGAATATGTAAATTTCACATTTCCTGCTTGTTTACCTGAGTCGCTATTGCTTCCTGCAGAGTAGCAGAGAGTAGCACTCTTTTTGAAGTACCCTTTGTTTTAAAGTACTCACTGAAACGTTCAATTGTTTCCTGAAAGCGTAGCATCATCTAATTAAAATTGTTTTCTTGTGGTAGTGGGGTTCTTTGGGTTTTTTTTTTTTTTTAGTTGGTTCTTTTTACTTGCATGGATGTGGCAAAATTTCGGGGACATGCATCGCAAATAAACTGCCTAAGATTTTATAAATCTGTTTTATTATTTTGAATGATCATTCAACACTGGTTGTGTGTAAGTATTTACATACAAAAAAATACAAAGCTGCACTTGGATATCAATAAAAATATTGGTAGTAGACAAATATTAGGAAATTGGCTTCTCTTTTTATTTTTTTACCAACCTGTCTTATTTGCAAATGTTGCATGGAACTAGTATATTTCACCACAAAACCAGAGAAGTTTAACGTATATCACCAGGACTTGCAGCCTCTTAAACTCTGCACAAGGTCCTCTTTCCCCTTGCTTGTTGCTACTCAGTGTCCAGGAAAGGATATGCTTTCTCCCCAATGAGTCCAGAAACTGACCGTATGGAGAATGCTTCTACTTCAGAGTAGTCGAGAGGGATGTTGGCAATATTGTGTATGAGTAAAGATGGAATAATTCAGAAGTGATGAAAATTCAAATCCCTTCAGTAAGGAGATGAGCGTGTATAAATCTTAAAACTTTTCATATTGTCATCATATTCTGTGTCTGAAACTGTTGCATACCTAATCTTTTCTCTTTGTAATTCACCTTTTACATCTACTGAAGAAGTATCTATTTCTACAGTATCAGATAGTGTAGAATTCTCTTAGTTTTGCTTCTAGAAACAAAGTTTTTAAGTGATTCTGTCAAACAAGTCAGACTCAAAAGTGATATACACGCACATCACTAATGGCCCTTCTTTAATGGAACAGATGTTTTCCTGTGTTGTCTTCAACACCAATTTTACTCTGAAACTTGGTTACAAGTGGGTTATAGACCAAGGGAAGATTGTATTAACCAGCATGTTCTCATGGTTCTGTTAATTATGGTAAAAAGGAAAAAACAACAGCAACAAGAAAATACTGCAATGCCTTTAAAATGGAATGTGTTTTTCAAGAAGGTTTTAACAGTATGGGTAAGGAAGTTTTGTTTCCAAAAATGATGTTTTTAAGGTGATGTTCCTTGTAACTACATCAATAAGTGTTTCATCTGAGGCTTTCGGTTGGTTGTTATTTTTCCCCTTTTAAATCTGTTTTTCTGTTCTACCTCACTGATTCTCCAAAACTTATTTGTAGGTATTACTGATAGTCTGCACAATCACAGCAGGTGGCCCATTGCTCATCACTGGCTTGCATTTCACACTGTTCTCTAGGAACTCCCTTCTATCACAGTCTGACATGACCTTCCTGCACAACGTGAATCAATGCACCATATGCATCTCCTGCATCTTGATTAGCTTTGGGTCAAAATGCTTGAAAAGTGTGTTCTTTCATTTCTGTTTATGTATCCTTCAGGGCATCATGCCAAGAAATGCTGCCTTCAGGCTTGGTCTTCAAATTAAAGAAATCCAGGAAAGGTGACAAATAGAAGAGTCTATCTTGTCATTTTATTCGAACTTACTTCTAATTTCTGGCACACCAAATTTAATCCTCTTTCTGATTCTACACTCTTCTTGTCCACCGGATACGAGCAGTAATGGACTTCAGGATGTAATCAGCAGTCCCTTTTGTTTAGAACAGTTCAGCCTTTCTGTCCTTAGATTTTTGCTTGTTTAAATGAACAGTGTTGTGCAGTAGGCTAATTTGGCCTTGTGTTCCCTTTCACAATTTAGATGACAAACTTTGGCGTGGTGATAATGCTTATCACAGTGGAAACTTAATTCCTGACTGACTCATCTTGCTTTTTACATAATACAAATTACTTTTAATGGTGGACTAGCATAAGGAAGACAATGACAGTAGGAATAGAATTGTAGGATTTACTGTAAGCATAGCCAAATCTATTCCTTCTCCATCCCAAATTTCTACTCAGGAAAGTTAAAGCTGGAATACACTTAATTATTCTAGACAATTTGTTTTAATGCTTTTGTCTAAAATCAACCTCAGTGTATACTGAAATTTTCTGTATGGATGGTCAGGCAAGTAGTATTTTTTGTAGTGTCTCATCCTGTGTCATAACTTCTGGTTTAGGGTAGCCTCCTCTAGTTTACTGTTTCAAGAAACAAAATACATCTCAACATTTTTGCAATGTTGAGAAGACTTTTGGAAGTTCCTTGAGAAGTCTCTTGGGAAAGGAAATAATACCATTAAATTATTATGCACCTTAACCAAAGCATATTGGGTACAGCAATATATTTAAAAATATAAATTATACCAACACTATGAATGGCAGTGCCAAATATTCTGTGCTTTTTAAATTAAACAATCAGAATACAGGATCCTTTCCATGGTTGGAAGAATATGAAACTTATCTTTTTGTTGTGATAAATAATGGTAGGCACCTACAATTAGTGTTGCAGAGCACTGTAAGGTGAAATACATTCTTAATTTTCAGTGGTCAGTTGAGAGAAATTATTAATTTTGTAAAGAGATGGCTCAACTAATGTTTGGAAAAATAAGGAAATATTGCAATAATCTTATAGGTTTCTATGAAAGCAAGTTACTACTCTTGTTTTCCCCTATTTTGTTTTCTTTCCTTCTTTGAGTATGTGAAAATGTGTGTTCTATTGTTATTTTATGGCTCTCTGTCTTCTGGACCGCTGTCTGTCCACCAACTTGAAATTGAGAAATACTGCTGTAGAGTTAGGCTCACTTGTGCTGAAATAACACTTAAAAATTCTTCCCAAAGTAATTAATTGTCACTACAGATTGACTTTAAATTGGCAACTGACAAACTGTTTACTTGACTTGTGGTTACGGTGTAACTGACAGGCCAGCCAATTCCAGTGAAAACCACTCAAGGATTTTTGTATGTGAAAGAAACTCAAACTAGAGGTTATACTTGAGTTGACTATTGAAGCTGCCCTATAGGAAATCCCAAATTTGAAATATTGAAATTCGGTATATTGTATGGAAAGACTAGATGCTGAGGAAACTGCAGCATTTGGATAGTCAGTAGCAACATTTTGGCAACAAAGTCAGTTGCATCATATTTTTAACACCTGAGTTAAGAAAAGTGATATAAATGGAAGTTCATTCATTTCTAGCATGACATATTAGTCTATCTCAAATATTAATGTTATGCTAGGCATGGTGATTTTTATCAGTATTTTTCTCTTTTACCAGGTAATCTAGAAAAGGGAAATACCGTATCCTAATTTGGGTTTCCCAAGGAACATGGTTGTTGATGAGAAGCTACATATGGCATGTTATTTCCTCTGAATAATATAACAAGAATGAAGTAGTATTTGTTATAATGCAGGGTTTTTATTAAAACAAAGATAATTTCTGTTGTGATGCTCAATTTTCATGAGGAATATTTTTACCCTAAATCCAAGTTATCAAGTTTTCTGCGGCCCATGTTTTAGCAAAACACCAAGGACCTTATTATGCTTTAGTGGTAATTTCACTATTTGAAGAATAAATGGTTCTATGGCATAGTTATTAGCTAAATAATACAGATTATAACGTGAACACCTAATCAATAGATTTTGAGAAGTAAATTACACAGAGTGGTGGTAAGAAAACCACCCTTTACAGCCAAATAGAATTCATCAAGTCCAGAGAACAATCAATGCATGTGAACCATCTGATCATGCATTAAAAACGTGTTGATTTGGTAAGAAACAACACGGCTGTAAATTTTTTTTCAATCTTGTACTTTATGTGTACCCAGAGAAGCCTTTGCTTTCTGCATTCACTAATAAATGTGGATCTACCAGAAGGGGAGGCTGGAAAGTGATAGGACCTTTCCTGGGTGCAGGAAGTGCTTAGTCCTGTGATTCATATGGGCACATCAGATGTCTCAACAGATACTGATACGTTGCATAAGGGACTTGGGCGTAAGAAATTTTAAGGGGGAGAATGAGAGCATGAAGCACCTGAACTTCAGTTCCCAAAATACTCTGAAGCAGCATGCCACTCTCAATTTATTGTTGAACTGACTAAAACTCAGCAAAACTGGATTTTGGAACAGGTCGGTTGTCTAGGAATTGCATTTTCTATTAAAAATTATTATGATTACAATTTCAAAACACTTTCTAATTTTTAGTAGTGCATTTAGTATTTGTTTTATCATCTTAGATAGTAAAAAACAGTAAAAACATATCAATGGAAGTGGGGAGATGCAATACATGAAAAGTACAGATTTTTCTTTCCAGGGTGCCAGAATATAACTCAAAGAGAAAAAGCTAAATTTCAGTCTCGGACATCTCAGTCTGCTACATATCTGAAAATCTGGCAAAAGTCAGCATGACCTGATGAAAATTGAGGTGATCTACTGCTTGCATCAAGCCCCCTATTACTGTTGTCTTTAAATATTGTAACTCTTCGTATCTATTATTGCTTCGGCAATTGCCCTAGTTAGTAGATTAAATTTCTTCTCACATTAGAGGTTGATTTTTTTTGTTTTGTTGGTTTTTTGTTGTTGTTGATAACTCTGCAGTAAAGAGAGTGACCAGATTTGCTCTGATGTTTACTTCCCTTTCCAGCACATTGGAAATGCAGAACAGCACCCTGCTGGCACCATTATTTTGCCACCATGTATTTCACTGATCTGTGTCTGTGCAGTTTGTTTCTCAAGGATGTGTAAACAAATAGTAAAGTTAAATGATCTGTGAAAGGCTAATGGAGGGGGGCACACATGAGGTTTTTATAACCTGTTCAAATATGGCACATTAGCAGGGTCCCAAGACTTCAGCAGCTTTTATAACTGAAGTACTGAAGTTGAACCTTTTCAAGGTTCTTAAAATCCTTTGATGTCAGCTAAACCAATTCTGGTGTAGAATTAGGCTCTGTAAAACAACATCTATTAGCCCCCAGCATGTTTTAGGGTTACTTACACACTTCTTATGCATCCAACATAACTCCTGTTTGTATCTGAGGTGTCTTTTGTTGACAGGTTATACAAGAACACAAAAGAGACAGCGAATCTAAAGAAATCTCTAACTTCTAGCATTTGACAATGTTTTTTCTTTTCTCTTAAAACAATTATTTTTTGAGATTCCAATCTATTTTGCCTACAGCAATATTACTGTGTTTTCACATTTAACATTTTTTTGAAGTGTTATAAAGTAAGCATCACAGGTATTAGATATTCAACAAAATTTTATATTTCCCATATTAAAATGTAAAACAATGTTTTGGAATGCTTTTTAGAATTTATGGTGATTTTAATTATTTACGTTTTTCTGTTGGAACAATGTAAACTGTCCATAATCTGGTTTTAATCAGTTTAATGGTGCCTCTCAGACTTCATAAAAACAAACCCTTTTTCTAGTCTCGTAGTGTCTATTTAGAGTAGGGCTATTAAAGTATTTTATTATGGAGAGGGAAGGAAGAGATGAGAGGCCCAACATGCAGCTGGGAGATAACCTGCTTTTTTTGTACTGGAATGAACTAGTGACAGTCAGTTATTTCAGCTGAAGTTGGAGGGTAGTAAGTTCTTGAACATCCTGAATGTGACAGCAGAAACACTTGGAGCTCCTGGTAGATGAGCATACAACATAGCTCCACATTCATTCAAAATTTAATCCAGACCATGAAGGTCTGGTTGAACATTAATGGCAAAAATTCTTTCAGAAGGGGGATTTCTGTGCTAGGAGCTGCAAAGTTCTGTTGGCACAGCATCTGTCACAATGAGACGTCATCTTGAATAGGGCTTCTGGGTGCTGTAGAAGCACAGCAATGGAGAGAAATGAAAAGTCCCCACTAGTTATTTCTCACTCATTGTAAGAACAGGTGTTTGGCTTTTTAAACCTAAAATAAAGGTAGTTGTTAAGAAAACTGTTAAGGGAGCACATAGAAAAATGTGAAACCTGAAATGGATATTGAACCTCATGCTGGAGGTAGGATTTGCCAGCATGTGTGCACCTGCAGAGGAATGTATGCTTTGCATGTAACAGAGTCATGACAATGGTCTACGTTTGGTCCTACAAATATTGCAACAGTGTTTTAGGAATTTAAAGGGAGGAAAAAGTACTGCATCGCTAAAATAACCTGTAAATGCTAGCAGACTGTAACTCCATAAACTTTTCTTATTTTAAGTTTTCTTAATGTTACATCAGCTGGTGGTATTACTGCTGAATGGTATATGACATTCCTTTAAGGCATTGGAAAAGAGAGTCTACATTTCATTATATAAATTTTTTTAATCTACTGCAGGAGAACATTTGTTGTATTTCACGGGAACGGCAACAGTTAACTCAGCAGTTAAAAGATGAAACTCACCAGAAGGAACAGTTAAAGCAGATAAAAAATGAAATGGAGAACGAACGATGGCAACTGAACAAGACTGTTGAAAAGTTACAGGAGGAGGTATGAGTTCACTCCAAAGAGGCTAAAGAGATCCAAATATTTAACAGACAGAAGCAAATGAGCCAAATTGTAAATAATCAATATTTTTTTTTAAATGTGTAAAACAAAGTTAAATGCAAACTTAACTATTAGTCTCTTTAACCTAGAGACTATCGGTAAAAGCTTTCAGGGCTGGAACAGTGGTTGGAACACTGCTATCTCAAAATACCATTGTAAAACAGTTCTGTTTTGTTTAAACAAGATCCCAGATTTGAGATCAGTTCCGATATATGTTGCAGCAGAATTTCAGAGTTTTACAGCTAATTCTGAAAATGCTACTGCATTAGACTTATTTTGCCATCTGTGTGTAAACCGTACAACTTAATCTTGATATACTGAAGCGTTCGTTATGTCAGTCAGCTGGAAGAACTGCTGACAGAGAAAAAGAGAATAGTGTTGCTACACATACTATTAGAAAATAACCTTAGTGTTCTGTGTTTTCACACTTCTGCATAGAAATTTATTTGCTTGGGAACATGTTTGATAAATTTTCCATTTGAAAATACTGAACTGAATATTGAAGCTGGAGAAAAAAAACCTTTTGGTATATTAAGCGTGATGGAACCTTTTGTAGCACTATTTTAGGAAAAAAATTATATGTACTTTTTTCCCAGATGTCTGAAATGGTAGAGGTCTCAAGAACATCAACTCTGGAGCTTCAGAACCAGCTTGATGAATACAAGGAGAAAAATCACAGGGAACTTGCAGATATGCAAAGGCAATTAAAAGAGAAAAACCTTGAGGTAGAGAAATCACGCCTGACAAGCATGAGAATGCAAGATGAGGTAATGACTTGTAAGTTCAGTGACAAATTCTAACCTTTGACCTAGAATTCAGCTCAGATAGTTTTCAAGACAATGAATGTTTGCTATCATGCTTTTGTGTACTTCATGAGGGACTGATCTCCATCAGCAGGCTTTTGAGTGTCATTCTTCATGATGATGATCAGCACGTTACTTCTGCCAGGGAAATGGGGTTTCCTGTTTATGACATACATTCATTTCTCAAGCACTGCATTTATCTTAAATGATATGACAAAGATTCCATTGATGATCTGCTGCTCTTTTAATGCCTGTTATTGAAGAAATTGGGAATGTGGAAGTATTCTTGTATTAGGAAAAAAAAACACCTAGCAGTTATTTAGGAGAAAAAAAAGAGAAAATTCTAGCTGTAAAGGGTTTTACATACATTCTCCTTTCTTCCTGTGAGCCAAGTTGCAGATTTAAATGACAAAGGTGTCTGTGCAGCCAAGAATCAACCACAGGCTTGAAGTGCCTGTCTCTTAGCATGTAAATCTTGCCGTAAAGGTAATTCAGTCTTTTAAAGGTATGCATATACTTGTTCTGCAATTGGAAAAGCTTTGAGAGTACACTGGTCACAGATGTTTTCTGTATGTAGAATATTTTAATAATTTGATTTTTCCAGTTCAGAACTTCCTTTACGTTTTCCTCTCCCCCTAATAAACTTGTTTTAAATTCAATTTAAAAGAAGAGCAATAGAAGAAAGTATAGTTTTTATATATTATTCTGTCTGCCTTCTATATTTATTCCATTCAGGGATGGACAGCCTTTGTAAAGGGATGAAGACTCAATGAAATGTGAAAGATAAAGCTGGGATTTTGAGAACATGGCTCTGAAGTTGAATAAATGAGAATAGACAGCTTAAATAAAAGATATGTATACATGTGTGTATGTAAATATATATACACACTGTATTTACAGTTATTACAAAAAATATTTCTGGTGTTATCTGTTATAACTAGGAAACAAATACAAAGAAAAGAACTCAGAACAAAATATACCTTCATTATTTGACAAAAAGATAATCTGAACACAATATAAAGGACAAAATATTACTGGTTGTGGAATTCTACACCTTCATGAGGCACTATTTAAAATCCTAGGGCTTTAAAAATGTAGTATGACAACTAGCTGCTAAAGAGGAAACAAAATTTGAAAACATAGGATGGTCAGGTTAAACAGCAGACTTTCTAGAGAGACTAAAAATTTAGGACAATTGAAAGTCTTTATTATCTCTTCCTCTTTTGTGTTTAATAAGAAGTACAAATGGACGGGCCTTCCATTCAAAGTGACAAAGTCTGTTTGTCAAAATCCTCTTGGGTAGGTGTCACAGTGTGCAAAGCATTCTTTTTGAGACTCTTGTCAAAAGCCAAGGATTGTAATGATCATGGCAACATGAGTATCATCTTCTTGGTCTAGAAGAAAAATTATGGGACAGTCCTGCAATGCAGTATGGGAGTTCTTCATTGCTGCGTCTAAGTTCTCTGTGGATACCTAAAAGATACTAATCTTGAAAACTGTCAATCCAAAGTCATTCTGAAACATGAAGTGCATATGAAATGCTATTAGTATACAGATGTCTGCATTTAACTAGCTGTTCACCAAGTCATGCAGATATGCAACCTTTTTTTTGTCAGGACTTAGTAATAGGTAGCAAATTCTGTAAACAGTCACTAATACATTATTTTAGCTTCATTGCTAAAATAAGCACCTAAGTAAACAGATGAAGAATATGGAATGTATGCTGAAGAAAAAAAAAACTTATATACATTATTAAAGTATAAGGTATAGTCTCACCTAAAACTCTTATATTTTTTTTTAAAGTACTATGAAGATTTTAGATAATTTTGAGTACACTCTGTTGTTAGAGTGGCAAACTTTTGTCTTCAGCAGGCCTGCTGTATCTAAAAGTTATACTAATACATATATATGTTAGCAATTATGTCATTGGTAAAATGCTGTCATTGAAGTGCCTTAGAAATATAAACTATGTAATTATTTAAAAGCTATAGTATTGGCAGTTTTAAAAGGAAAGGAATAATATTGCAAAAGTTCCAAAGATATAACCATTTAGAAAAAAAATTTGGCTTAATTTAGCTGGGTAAAAAGAAATAAATGAAAAAAGCCCCACTACATGTAATTGTTACTGTAAAACCTGTATTATGAAGCATCTCTTTAGAGCTGATATTTAACCCAAATTTATTTTCTTGGTGCCATCTTGTGGATAAAACAAACATTACTGTGAAAAGTAGTATAACTCAAATGCAATTCCTGACACGCTTCCAGATCACTTGTGTTTGTAGTTAGTCCCTTTTACTGACATCGCTTATTTATATGGAAAGTGCAGTATAAAATGTATTACCATAATCTTATTATTTCAGATGCGTCTTATGGAAGAAAACTTGAGGGACCACCAGAGAGCTCAGGATGAGGCAATAACAAAAACTCAGCTACTGGAACAGACTGTGAAAAGCTTGGAGTATGAGCTGGAAGCAAAAAACCACTTAAAAGACGATCGGGCAAGACAAATCAAACTAATGGAGGTAAAAGACATTTTTTAAGGGTTGGTCTTTTATTAGGACTGATTAAAATAATTTTGCTATTTCACGTGGATTCTGCTTGGGAAGAAACAAAATAATTTCATGTTGTTGATGAAAATTCAGGCAGTACTACTGCAGGAATTATTCTGGTATGTGCTAAAGGTGATCTTTTAACATATCAATTATAGGATGATGTGTTCTAAATTGCAGTTGTTCTTTCATCATTTTAATTTACTTTCTTTTAAATTAATTTTCTCTAGAGTTTATCAGGCAACGTTGTATAATTTGTTTGTAGGCCCATCACTCAAAACTTTAAAAGTATTTAGAAGTATAAGTTTTATTTGGCATCTAATATAAATTAATTTCAGGAGCATAAATAACATGTTTATTCTAACTATATTATAGGGCTAGCTTCGTAACTGTTCAGTTTAACTAAGATGTCATTTGACTTTCATAAACGAACACTTTTATACCTTTGTACTCATATGAAAAGAGATTTGGTTTCCAAATGTATAATGTAACTTAGATGTTCTAAAAACAGTCTCTAGAAACATTACAGAATTTATCTCATTTTCTTGAAATTGGTGGGAATGATTAAACAAGGAAATGAAGCTTCTATTTTATTTCTGTCAAACAAATTCATTTCAAAGGCTTATCTACCTGCCATCTCTTTTTCAAGATTCTGTACGTTTTCAGAGGCATTTCACTTTTCAAGCCTATTCTTTACGCAGATTTGAATCCTTGAAGATTAAGGAAGAATGTCTTGGTAGCAATCTGAAGCAGATGGGAAAGTATTATGTTGAAATTACTTTTCTTTGTTCCACTTAGGACAAGTTATCTCACCTGGAACTTGAGCTTGATGAAGAAAAGACTAACTCAGATTTGTTGTCTGAGAGGATCAGTAGATGCAGAGAACAGGTATTTGAACAAGTTTTCCAACTCTTATATAATGATGAGGAAAAAGTGTTATTAGGATCTCAAACAATATCAATTAACTAAATAGTGATTAGCAATAGGGTTTATATATCAAAAATCCAATTTTCACAAACATGATTAAAAATAATCCTCCATGTCATCACAGCCTCATTTTTTCCTGTTTTCCTAACTGGAAAACTGACACAGATTGCATATAAAGACTGAAGATCAGTATCATCCTCTGATATTCTTGATGCAGTGAGCTTCATGCATGCAGGGATGATGCTATCTTGGACTTAGTTTTAGGTGGTGAAACTATCAAAGAAAGCCTGGTTGTAGAAAGTATCTTAGATTGAAAGCTCACAATTTTGTAACTCTACTGAAAAGTAGGCCAGTGTAATAGAGTCATGATTTCAAAGGAGGAGGAGCTTAGGAAATTGTGGCATTAATTAGTGAAGTCCACTGAACTGAAGATGCTGGCCAGTTTCAACAGAGAGGAAGCTTTATTTTCATTACAAGTGTAGAAACCGATTAGGTACATCAAAGATAAGACAGTTGGAAAGCATTTTCCACATAAAAACATAAGTCATTAAAGTGTTACGTGAGTAGATAGTCTAGGAAGTGGGGAAGAAGGATTTATTAAGAAGGTTGTGTGTCAGGCAGCAGAAAGTGTAAAGATAAAGTGAGATTTGCCAAGCTAAGTGAAACCTATCATAGTAATTCAAACAAGTAACAAAAAGATTCTTGACTGTTCTGTTAAAGCAGAAGAAAAAAGTTGCAGAAACTGTATGATGAATTATCAATCAAGATAAAAAGTAATCCAGGTATGCCTCCTCACATAAATGAATATTTTGCCTCTCTCTTCAGTAAGGCAAGTGAACGTGCAGGTGAGGGGAAGTGGAGTGGGCTAATGGAAATGAGACCATTGACCTGGAAATCACCAAGTCTAAGAGAGTTAGGAGTTCATTGTTCTGAAGAAAGAGGCCTTAATAATATTATTCAAGATTTCTGAAAGAACTGACATATGAAATAATAGGCCCTGGAAAAAAGTTTTATAATAAATCAGGAAAGTAGAGAATAGGGTCTAATGAGTGAAAAAGTAACCAGAGCATCTATGGTCAAGTAGTCAGTATTATGCAAGTTTTTGATTAGTCCACAGAAAGGAATATGGTGATGTGGCTGTCTTGGAATATCATGGCCTGGACAATGCTCTTTGCCTTAGTTTTACATTCTGAAAGATGTGAAACTGATGCATAACTAAATACAGCATGTGTACTACTGTATTTACATGAAATACTATACCATTAGTAATTTCCTAAAAGTCCAGAAGGCAGTTTGCATTGAGATAGAACCCACGATAGTCTGTTCTGGTTTTATTTCTCTCTTTCTCCAGAAAAAAAGAATTGCTGACATTCTTTTGAATAGCTTTAATTTCAGAGGGAGAATGAAAAGTAAAATGTTAGTTTCTATGTCTTTTCAATGAAATTGTCTATTCCACTGAGACGGCTGGAGAGCTCTAAAGTGAGTTAGAGCTCAGCTTTCTTTCATGCATCCTTGAAAATATCAAGGCACCATTACAACTTTGTTGGGACTCAGGTTACTGAGATTCGATTTAGCTGCAGAATAGTTTTTTTGCTATTATTCCACTGATATTGTACAGACTCTGAGTCAGTGGGTGAAACAGAATGTAAAGGATCCATAATAATGTGGGGTCATGCTACTGTTCAATTAGGAAACCTTTAATACTAGAGTCTGTGCCTGCGTTGTAAGCTTGGGATGAAAGTATCTTAGCCATAGCTGCACTAGCAGGTACTATAGTAAGTTAATTTGCTAACTGAATGGAAACCTGAAATACAAATGGGTAACCAAATTGTTACATAATGCGTAAAAGACGTGTTTATTTTGAGCTCTGGAGTTTCTCATTTCACACATGAGTTACAAAGGTTGCTTTGTTTTGATTTTATGCCAGAATGACTAAGTAGTCAAATTACTGAAGAGTATTTCAGGGTCTGCTAAGCATTTATAATGACACGAGAAATTACAATGGATCGGTTTTGGTAATGTCTGTATTTCTGTAAATGGTTTCTTTTATTATTATTATTATTATAAATGTGTTATTTTAATATACTGTTAATGAACTATAATACTCAAATTTCTAGTAAAAACAAATTGAAACAACTGGTTCTATTTTACATAAAGCTAAATGTTTGAATAAACATTGGCAAGGCTGATAGCTCACATCTCATTTACCGTGAAATGTTACCATTTTTAAATTTAAACACGCTTTTGAATCTGGCAGTGTCTGGATGGGACACTGTTCTCATCTTCCCTACCTCATTCTCAAGAAGTACCACAACAAAGTAGAAAAAGTAAAAAAGTTTGGGTGGAAAGGTGGATCATGTCCTATTAGTTTTTAAATTATAAGTTACTAGCAACTCTGGAAAGAGCAAAATGGTCAACAAACACACGCACGTAGAAAGCTAGAGCACACAGATGCCCTTAGAGTCTAAAGTGAGCAGGGAAAGGGCACATTTTAGTACATGATGATTCTTTTTCCCACGCACAAGTGAAATAAAGCACCTCTTGCCATTTTGTTTTTGGAAACATAATTGAAAAATACTTAAGATACCCTCATCAATTCTTATATTCAGTGAAAATGCAAACGTGAGTCTATTGACTTCAGAATTGTTTACTGTAAGTGTGAGAAATGGACTAGTTAGTTTCCATGACAATTTTAGAATAAATATAGAAGGATAAAATTGCATTGACTGCATCATTCACTTGCTTTTGATAAAGTGTTCCAAATGGATAGCTGTATACCTCCTCTGTAGCTGGCACCAGCTGTGGGAAGCAAACAGATGAAAATGTGGACATGAAGGTTGCTTTTCAGTTATGAAGGATCAAAGGGGGTTGTTTGGCTTTAGCTTATTTGTTAAATAGTGGTTTTTTGGTCACATACTTGAGAATTGTGTATGTAGGTGTATATATATATTTATATAGGCACACACATATGCATACATATATTCCTTTTGCCGACTTGAGTATTAAGAAGAAACATAGGCTGTGAACCTAGTGCAAGACAGTAAACAATAGTGATGGCATCTAACATATTAGAAATCAAATTGTTTCACTA
Source organism: Tringa tobata (assembly GCA_033628505.1). Lineage (NCBI taxonomy): Eukaryota > Metazoa > Chordata > Aves > Charadriiformes > Scolopacidae > Tringa > Tringa tobata. The sequence goes on from JAHREE010000136.1 coordinate 101,978, forward strand.
ATAATGAGCTCAACAGCTGCTTCTAATCCTAAAGCTGGCACAAAAGACTGTTATGTCTAATAAAGCTTTGTAAAATGTGATACTATTGCTTTTCTCAATTCTTTTTTGTTAGCATTCTTCAAATCCAGCTGTGATAACTGTTGCCTTAAGCTGCAGAAATCGTTTATTCTTTTAACATAATTAGAATATATTAGATATATGAAAGGTAGAATGTGAAGCACAAAGCTCCACATGGTACATACCCAGAGCCTGTTTTAACTGCTGTGCAATAAATGAAAAGTATGAGCACGTTTTGGCATACAACTGGTTTTTTCCTTTGTGCGTGTTAATTATGTGTTTACTAATGAAAAGTGCAAGGAGATAAGTGAAAACAGTCTCCATCTCCCCCAGCAAGAATTGTGTCTTTCTGCCCTTCTCTTTTTACAAGCTCTTGTATATATTTGCACTCAGCTTTCTGATCCTTATCAGATATAGTACTGCTCTCTCCCTCTATTTTTCTGTGAAGCTGCTTTTACCGCAAGGTGTCCAACAACAGTAGCAGTCATCTTGGAAATATAATAATTCTCCTCTAAATAATTCTTTAATTTGAGATCTTAGGAAGGTTGCACAAATTTGTCACAGCCTTTGAGAACAGTAAGAGCACAGTAGAACTTTAGAGTGGTCCACTGAGCTAGTCCCTACATAAAACAAAAACCCTTTCTTCAGCTAACAGTTGCATTTTTAATTAGTCATTCATTTTACTACAGATTTTGCCTTCTTTTTTCTGTGTCTGTCTTCATGGCTAAAGCAATTACAGCTGAATAAATTCTATGTAATCCCTTGCTTTATAACTTTTTTCATATATTTAACGAATAAATGCAGCTATTGTATTCATGAGTGATTCTCATTTTAATAGAGAAAGTAGTATTTTAATATATAAACCAATGTTTTACTATATAACGTATAAAACTTTATTATTCCTAGGTTTCTATGTGACAATGAGAGCTTTTAGGAAATTACCCAGCTGTTGAGAACGCAGCCATGTGCTAACATTTGTAGTCCAGTAACTGTTATGACCTTAGTTTTCAGGAATGCCTTCTACTGTTCTGAAACTGTACTGTGACATGCCATATGCAACTGCATGCGTTGCTACCATTGTTCGTATTCATACATTCATTTCAAAGCTACAGAAACAGTGTAAATAACTTCTTTTAAGCATGTGATTAGCTAAAAATACATCTTTTAATATTATAAAGTTTTAAAAAAATAGCCCTAAGGTAAAATTTCATGTGCTGTACTTGTTTAACCTTCACATTCTTAGCATTGCTTTTGGATGTTTTTTATGCAAGAATTCCCAATGGCTTTTGAAGGACCTTTAGTAAGATAAATCTGTAACTTAGAGTTACTTAACTGAGATGGTGTGTTTATGGAAGTTCATATGTAAATGTGTGTAAAGTAGGGAAGAATGCTGTGGCTGCTGAAATCTTTGTCAGTCTTCCTGCAGGTACAATAATTGGCATAGATGTTCACTGTGTTCCCCAGGTGATACTCATCATAGTAAACATTATGCAGGGAATAGCACAAATGCTGTGGTAACACTAGCTGTGCCTGCAAAGGCACTTGTAAAACCTTGAGGGCCGTCCCGGCAGGAATGAGAGGCAAGAAAAGTATTTGGGCAGTGCAAACTTTTTCCTTTATCCCCAAAGTTTCAGTAGCAGCTGTTAGGCAGTTTAGAGTTTCTCCTTGATTGTCAGAATTATTTTTTTCCCAGTCAAGTCCAATAGTAAGATAAACGAAGCTAATTCTGTATTCTTATCTTGATCCTATATTTATCAGGCAGTTTTTTCCTTTTGATTATTGAATATGCAACTGAAATATTTACAGAAACTACAGCAAAAGTTGCGTTTTAACAAACAAAACCCACCTCTCCCCAGATCCAGAAGTCAGTGCTCTCCTGGCACGACAGACACAAGATTGACTGGAGGAGAGAAGGATTGTTCATATCTAGTATGCATCAGAGTCTGTTGAGAAAGAGCTTTTGCTGCTCTCATGAGCATAGAAAACTGTAATTGCCTTTAGAGTTTCTCACTGAGTTGTAGGCACTTCTCTGCAGTTACCAGTTTGCGTTCCATGAAGTGAAGCTTCAAAGTAGACCAGTGAGCTGTTTAAAGGTAAGGTGCCATTTCAGAGCTTCAGACTTAAAGTACAAAGAAAACAACTGTAGAAGGTGTTTGAAGACTGATGTGATGTTCCAGAACTCAGTTGCTTGCCACATGATATGTCTGTCATGCCACATCTTAGAATTCAGTTCCCTGCTACAGAATATATATACCAAACATCAGTAATAGTCAGTATGGCTGGAAAATGCATATAATAAGCACTGGGAATAATGTGGGCTTCACAAAGCAGAAAATTTTGTTCAAGATTGTAATTGTAAACTTCCATTTGAAATCATGCATATGTCTTGAGTTCTAAGAAAGAGCACATTTTTTTTCCTCATTGTGTATGTATATGTACTTTATATATGTGTGTGTATGTATAGCTACATACAGTATCATATAGATAAATGTAAATTAAGTATTTTATTTAAATGTCTATCTTTTCTTTCTATAATAGATTGAACAAATGAGGACAGAGCTACTTCAGGAAAGAGCAGTAAAGCAAGATTTGGAGTGTGACAAAATTTCACTGGAAAGACAGGTATTTTTGGCTGGCATACCATCACACAAGCAAGATAACGGGCTGGGTATCTGGCTTCATTGGGAAATTCAAATAAGCATTTAAGGAATACAGTAGTTGGTAGCTGGCACTGTCATAGAATCATAGAATAGTTTGGGTTGGAGGGGACCTTTAAAGGTCATCTAGTCCCAACTTCCCCTGCATTGAGCAGCGACATCTGCAACTACATCAGGTTGCTTAGAGCCCTGTCCAATCTGACCTTGAATGTTTCCAGGGACGGGGATCTACCACCTCTTAGGGCAAGCAGGGCCAGTGTCTCACTACCCACATTGTGAAAAATTTCTTCCTTATATCTAGTCTAAATCTACCCTCTTTTAGTTCAAAACCATTTCCCCATGTCCGTCACAACGGCCCCTGCTATCCCACCATTGTGCGCTGCTGGAAGTATGTGCTAGTAAGAATAGATTAAAAACCATGAGTATCTTGATATTGATAGTCAAAAGAAAATATTATAATTTTGAATTAGGTCTTCTCTTAGTAATTTTTTTTTCTTTCTGTACTCCCTGTTTTAGCTTGAGGTTTGTCACAGTTTATGTATTTCAGATAGTAAACACTCATACTATGCATACATCTGCTTATATAATATAATAAGACATTTTTGTTGTAGTGAGTGCAGGCATCTCTCTGCCACACAAATTCTGTCTATACGTTGGAGCATCAGACACATTAAAAATAAGAAATGTGAGAGTTGATATGGTACACTTGTTTTAGAATAAAACTGAGATATCAGTAGAGAAACTTTTTAAAAGCACGTACACAGAAGAGACTGTAGAATGTCAAAGACATGGTTATCCAGTTTAGCTGTAAATCCTTTGACCACTTTTGGATTAGCTACTCCTCAAAGTCTTAACAGTACTTGAGGAACACTGTTGAAGGTAGATCATCATTTTAAGCAATTGTGATTTTAGTCAAGTACTTTCTTCTGTAGGAGCAAACAAGTGAAAGAATGACGTGCCTCTGAAAGAAAAGATACAGATTTGGTAGAGAAGTGCTGCTCTCTGTTGTCTAGGAAGGAATATGACTCCTAAGTTTCAATATCTGTGGTGGAAAGTACATTAAAAATACTTTTTAGCTTTTTGTAAGGTTTTATTCTGCAGCTCAGTAGTCTTTGAAAGCAAGATTACTATTATAACCCCTAGCTGAGATCCAGAGGAAAGCTATCTTAGCAAGTCATAGTATTAGTGACAGTCTCAAGAACATAAACAGATTGTAATGGAAATCTAGAGAACATGTTTGTACCAGACATCTAATTTGGTGCCTTAAACTATGTTAAATTGAACCCATCTTAATTGTTTGAGAAAAAAGAATGCTACCTGCTGGTATATCCATGTCCATCCTTACACTTTAGTTCTGACTATCCTATCATAGCTTTTTCAGTGTTTGAGATCTGAGATCATGGCTTGAAGTTCTGTAACTCTTCTCTTTTTTTTGGCAACTTTATCTTTGGGTCTGTCCTGGTTTGAGGTCCCCATTGAAAACCTAAATTACCTAGCCTCATAAAAATTGAAGTGTAAAGCTGAGCAAAAAGTCAACTTATACGAATTCTGTAGCTTGCAAAGTTTTTCAAACAACTTACATAGTAGGAGTAGTGTTGAATAGTCAAGAAAGAAGGAAAAAACCTACAGTAACAGCTTGGATAGAGTAAAGCGTTATTGGATGCAAGTAATTTCTTTATCTGCTTGTTTTATCCTCCACGCGTGAGTTGCAGGGGAAGAATACAGAATTTGACAAAAGAATTGTGTGGAGAATAAGATAGATCCAATGCTATTTGAAGAATTTTGGCTTATTAGAAAATGCTGTTGGAAGGGACTTGCAACCATACGAAGTTCAAAGGTCCATTTAAGCCTAAAACTTTAATTCAAGCTTAGCACTAAATACTTTTAAATAAAGCGCAGTAATAGAAGGTGCATTTGTAGTGAACAGTATAATCTCACTGATTCTCTTTTTCCATATTCACTAAATTAAAAATATACTTACCACCTTGTGTTTGTCTGGAGAAATTTATTTCGTATTGAGGTGATATTTATTAATGTGAGCATGTTTATAGTAATCAGTTATGTTCCAACTATAGAACAGAGACTTGAAGAGCCGAATCCTTCACCTGGAGGGTTCTTACCGATCCAGTAAAGAGGGACTTGTTGCTCAAATGGAAGCAAGGATCACAGAGCTAGAAGAACGGCTTGAAAATGAAGAGAGGTGAAACTAGTTACAATCAAACATGCATGTTTATGTTTTTTAGTATGGTGTCTTGTTAATACTAAGTGTCTAATACAATTAACTTGATTTTTTTTTTTTCCTCACAAGCACCGAGTTAAAATGATTCCTGTTTCATACAAGTGTTGTGAATTTTCTTTTCAAATGAAAGCACACTAGAAGTTGCCTTACAAATTTAAAACTGGGCACAGTGCTAACGTAGTTCCATACCTCATTATTTTGTAAATGTCTGATATCGGTAACAGGCTTAGAAATACTAACTATAATTTAACACTTCCATTTTCATGTTCACTTCATTGTTTAATCTTGGAGTAATGTGAGTTTTTTCTAAATGTTGCTCCGGAGACAGAAGAAATTCCCCTTAGTGTTCTATGCTTTTAAACAAATTTCTTTGTATGTTGCATGGAACCAGTAAATCAAAGCAGGGCCTGTTAGTATTTATTTAATTCTTAGAAATTTGCTAAGGAATTATGTCAGCATGATTTCGAAGTATTTCAGTTCCTTTTTTTACAAGCCTGTCTTTTGTTTGTTTTGTTTTTTTCTAGGGATAGAGCTAATTTCCAACTAATTAACCGAAGACTTGAGAGAAAAGTGAAGGAGTTAATGTTACAAGTAGATGATGAACATCTCTCATTGACTGATCAAAAGGACCAGGTAGAGGGAAAGACTAATACACAAATATTGCAAATACATGATGTGAATACTACTAGCATAAATAATAATTTATAAAAGATGGGAGAAGAAATAGGTAGATAGTGTTCATTATTTATGAACTCCCATTTAGTGAGATTTGCAGTTCCCATTGTGATCATTTTCTTTTGTCTAGTACTAAAATGAAGCACATGTAGAAGCAATGCTATAATTATTTTAAGAAATTAAGCCAATAAGAGACAGTGTATGATCCTATGAATATATACACCAAAATATGACCCTATAAATACATACATCAACAGATAATACATAGTTTTGCCACCATAAAATTTTGTTTAAAGAAAGAAGGTATTTATTGTTAAATATAGGCTATAAGTATTGATATACATTGCTATTCTAAGAGCAATATGCTCTACCATTCCTATGGTGTTTGCTGATTCCCAGCTTAAATGTGGTTTGTTTCACTACATGAGTCAAATAGTTAATATTCTGTCCAAATACTGAACAGTATGTTTCAAATTGCAGACATTTGTTAAGGGAGCAATCTTCTAAAATCCTCTTGATTTTTAAAATGTATTTTATAGTATCTGACTGGTAAAGTTGCTTAAGTTAGACACACGGGTAGCTCCAGTCCTCCCTTACTGATAACTGTCTCTTGCTATTACATAATACTGTCTTACTCTACTAAAGCTATGTTCACTTGTTGCTGTTTTTTCTTCTTTAAAAATTGTATCTTGTCACTTTTTTCAAAGTCTAATGCTGACTTTCGAATATTTCTGAAGCGTAGGATTACAGTGTCACTACACTGGCAAAGTTGTGTCTTTATTCTCCCTCTCATAGATGCTGGAAGAATAAAATTCCTTTATTTAAATAGTCCTCTAATCAGCTGACATGTAAATATTTCAGTTGAGTTTGCGTTTGAAAGCAATGAAACGTCAAGTTGAAGTAGCTGAAGAAGAAATAGACAGACTGGAAAGCGCAAAAAAGAAACTCCAGAGGGAACTGGAAGAGCAACTAGACATAAATGAACAATTGCAAGGACAGCTTAACACTGCAAAGAAGGAATTAAGGTAGGATGACTTGTCAGACCTTACAATTATGTATGACCAGCACTCACAACATTGATCTCTTGCTCCTTTAGTCCATGAACTGAGGGCTTCCTCTGACAAACTTCAGGTTTGTCATAAGCAGACAGAGTTTAAGAGACAGACCTGTGAAAACTCTTCTACATTTTCTTCCTTTACAAATGTTCTCCAACTCTTTTCAGGGTGCTCTAGGTGCCCAAACTTTTCTTTCCAGGATGTGGCTGCTGCAGAAAGTCATGGAGGCAGGGAATAAAAAATGGAAAAACACTCTTATCATTTGTAGTAATAAAAATTTCCTGCTAATGACTGAGAGGAACAGGTATCCTGTGTTTAGTTTTCCTCAGCCATCTTTGAACATTTCATTGTGTAAAGTTTATGGTTTCCCTTCGCTGTGACTTCAGTTAAATGTGCTTGAAAATATCATTGATGGATATTCATTCTCTTGCATAAACTACCCCTACTGGAGCACAAGTTTCTTTGACATCCTTAAAAAATGTAAAACCTACCTGTCAATGTTTTAAGCTTTACATAAGTGGTCTGCATCTAGATGGGCTTTTTTAATAGCAAAGATGTGTGTATTTTTGTTTTAGTAGACTGAAGAAGTCACCAAGTAAAGTGTTGGCTGATTCTGATGATGACGATGACGATGATGATTTCAGCACGGATGGCGATAGTCTCTGTGAAGTACCTTCAGGAAATAACTTTTCAAAAGATGATGACACAAAAATCTAAATAACTATTGAATCTGTGATTCCTTGAAAGTACTGGAAGAATAACATAAATTATCAAGAAACTGGATATTCTAGAAGCCAAATGACATAAAGGGATTTAAGAGTTGGGAATATAATGTTTCCATCCATACTGTGCCATTTTCTTATTTAGATCTTCTCTGCTTATTATAGAAAACAGGACTGCATTATAAAACAGCTATAAAACATCGATATAGATACATAAGTGCTACTGAAAACACAAGGATAATGTTTCAGATTAGAATTGTGATTTTGCTAAAATTCTTTTTAAGTAAAAAAACTTTTGAAATTAATTCAAAATTAGTTTGTAATTATTAAAAGCTTTGCCCTAAAATTAAGGAAAACACAGAAGATTATTTAATAATTGTAAGTAGAGGAAAATTATGTATAAAATGTAAATATTTTAAACCTGATCTTTTTATTGACTAGTACTATTTTGTAAAGTTTCAAATATTATATAAATCAGCTTCATATGTAAAATACGTAAATTTATACTGAATGCTATATTTGGGGTTTAAATAAGAAGAAAACAAATGAAAACAAATCCTTTTTGTGCATTACAGAGCAGATTCACAGTTCCTGAGCCAGGAAGTACATTCCCATTTTAAAGCCAGTGCAAGTTTTATTGTATGTATTCTGTATATTAGAGATCAACTGTTAATCCTGCCTGTTGACTTTAAAAGGCCCATCGTACCTGCATGGTGAGTGAGGCTTACCTAAAGCTTTCCTGTAAGCTTCATTTGGGAAGCTTTCTGTTCTTAGTAGGGAAGGGTGAGAATGAGTTAGTCACTATTTCGCATCTTTCATTTCCTGAAATGGACTCCATACTGCCAGGGTCAGAACATTATAAGCCTGCTCATTTGAGGGCTACAGGACAGGCTTATCTTAAGGTCTCTAAGGAGTCCCACTTGTTCCAGTGAAGTTACTTGTGGTCTTTGAATTAAGTACATGCTTAAATCTATTCTTTAATTGATCCCAAAATGTCATGCACCTAGCAAGAAATTGCACCAAGGAAACACAAAGCATGCAATCTGATACTTTCTCATCTGTTCTTGAGCATCTGTTTGTGATATATTGCAGTGCATGGTCATTTATGCAGATAGATGGTAGTATTTCAGTTTACAGAAGTATCTGCATTTTGGGTGATGCATTTGTTCAACAAACTTTGCTGGAAATTTAAAAAAAAAAAAACATTTAAGATTTTGTTTTAAAAGCATTTTCCATTTTATTGCTAAAAATATAAAACTATATTTTTTTGCATTTATATTACAGCAGACCATTTTTGCTCCTTTGCAAATCTAGAATTCTAAGGAAAGGGCACTACTACATAATTTTGTTGATAAACTATAGCCAAGTCCTGTCTGATTATTAGTATTTGTCCCCAGTTACAGGCCAGTGAGCACTTCTTCATTGAATGGACCAAGTAACAGTGTAAGTGTAAAAGTACTTTAAACTGGAGTTTCTGGGAGCTTCCATTACTCCTTACAAAGGCATTTGCTGAAGAGGACAAATATAACAGCTCTGAAAGTGAGGCTGATAGGCTTGGTTAAGGTGAAACTCTTGACAATGGCAGTATCCATTTTCACACCATTATATGAAATTAAATTCCTGCCTGCGAGATCAGAATATATTCATACATAGCAGATTACAGACTCTTTTGCGATGTAATTCCCTTCAACTTGATTCTGATGGTTTGAGATATATGGGAAATAATTTGAACAGCATAGTTGTAATACTCTGTCTCTGAATTTTGTATATCTTTTCAAGTAGCATACATCATACAATTTTTTGCATTACTAGCTTTACTGTTTTGACAACATAGAAACTGCCTTTCCTCCAAGAAGATCTGCACTGTACTGTACTGACAATCATCATATAACCTGTTGTGATTTATTTTTTGTTGTTTCATTTGCATGTTTATGTAGGCTTAATTTTAAACAGATGATTCCAATCTCCAGTACTCTGTCCTAATGTTCATAGATGACTTCAAACCACTGGAAAAAAAATCACTTAATGCATCTACCTCCAGTTACACTAAACTGTAAAAAAAAAAATATAATTTGCTTAAAATAAACAGCCAGCTCTTTCAGTTTTACTTTGTGCACTTAGCTTGATATGACAGTTGAATTTCATATGGAAGATGCTTGTGTTTAAAATATAGCAAGAAAATAACTGTCTGGAAAATACTGATACTGTAAGCAAGTTTATGCATTTTCTTTTTGGATAGCTGCTTTCTTTGTAACTTGTAAAGCAGGTGGCAGGTGTAAATATCTAGAAGATTCCTTTTCTCATTTGAACTTATAATAAGTTAGAAGGAGGGAGACACATTGTTGCGGACTCCTAGTGAGAGTGATCCTGCTTCTTAGACTTCCCTCCCCAGGTATGTCTTCATAAAAAGAACTGATCTTTAATTAGTTCATTTAGACTTGGAAATGGCATTTCCTCTTTAGAGTTCTCAAATGATATGATAGAAATAAAAGAAAATCTTAAGATGATGAAAGGGGTGTTTCAACTCAAAACAGCTGTGGCTCTGTTTCTCGATACATGCTATCTATTGTCAGGGTAACGTCTAGGTCTTGATTGCCATGAGAAACCACTGGTAATTTGATTTGTGAATTCCATGTAAATTTAAAACCAAATAAGTGAACAAAATCCTCCTGTCCTCCATAGACTCCTCATTCACTGTCCAAGTAGTAAAATTAAGGATATTCTTCACATATAGTAGATTTTAGTGCCCTTGAGTTTGGAAGGCATCTCTTTGGGATGCCTTTGGAAGGCATCAAGGTCTTTCAGACATCATATGTTGTCTTATTGCATGAAGAAAGAAAAAGGAAAAACCATCTTCTTACTGTCTGCTGTACCTGCCTCCCTGCACTGCACTTTATTTAAGGAAAACCCTCTACTATGCTAATAGGCTTTTTTTATTATTCAATCACCAGGCAGGTTTCTTGCACACAATGTAATCTCTTGGCAATGAGACCGCGATTATTGATTAATCTGCCTATTCCTCTGATTTATCCTCATTCTTCTCGACTTAATTCTTTCCTTTTTCTGATTAAATAATCTGTTCTGATTTATAGCTGATTTTCTAAACTGTTCCAGAAGCTATGTGAATTCCCCATTTTTTTTGCAGACCAGCTGTGTGCTTTGCCGAGTGAGCTACACAGTGCAGTAGCTTTTTTAGTTTTTTTCTGGATCATGCAGCATATTTCAGTAATCAAATGTTGATGCTTTTAGCTTACTGGAGCATCCTATCTTATGAGCAGAGCTACACATTTCAGCTGCTTAATTTCTTCAAACATTTCAAAATGTTCAAGGACTTTGCTGAAAGAGCAACATTCTTTAGAGATTCCCAGGGTTTATAGCGTGTTTAATTTGTTCTTTTTTACATAAGGTGCTTATTAGGTCATATATTTAACACTCTGACCCTACTATGTTATAGTGGGCATAATTTCATTGTTATTTCAAAATTTGTTCATGAGCACTGGGAAAAAGGTATAGAAATAAATTTTTATTTGGAAAAAAGGTATTTTTGTTGAGAAAAGGGTATAGAAATGAGTAAAAGGGTTTTTTGGTATTAGAGGTTTTTCTTCTAACGTGTAAGAAAGGAAAGGCTTAATAAGAAGTACAGTAGTGAATTGGGCTCACCTACCACAGTAGAAGTCTGACAGCCCTTTAACACTTAGGATGAAGGAACCTCATGTGAGGTCAGCAGAAACTGCATGTTTTGTTTAAGAGGGAATATTTGGTCTTTTCTCCACTTCATTTGGTCTTTTCTCCACTTCTCCACAATTTGCTGTTTTAATTGGATCCTGAAGCTTCATGCCATTAGCAGAAGAACAGGGAATAAAAAAATTAAATTCTAAGCACAGGTGGATGATGAAAGTTTAAGCTCTCCACATTGCCAATAGGAAAACTGTAGGAACGCTTGTATGTGAGTGCAGAGAAGGGACTCATTATAGGTAAGTTGAGTTTTTCTGTGCTTTCTGTGTACTTCTGCTTCTTCAGCAGAATGGGCTTTCTGACCTATGCTTTATATATTAGATTACAAATCTGTTTTTACTAGTTTCAAGCAGTACTTTTGCTTCGGTTGCATGCAGTCTGGCTAGGGTGAAACCTACCAATGGCACTATGTCAAGTAAGGGAGAAAATATAGCCAGTAAGAAAGATCAATGCAGGATCCAGTTCTGATTCATTTGATTTGACCACTTCTTCACTCCTCTTAAAGAGCCTGGCACTGAATGTTGCTTAAGCCATCTTAAATCTACAGGTACCTAACTCGGGTTAGGATGAATGTAAGATTTTATTGCCGGGGCAGACTGTAAAGGTTCAAGATCAGGATGGTAGAGAACACATTGAAGTAGTGCTAGGAAATGCCTATTTCCTGTATGCATTTGCAGCAAAGATTCTCAAGAGAGTCCAGCTGAGACAAATGATAGTGTTGAAAAAGGAGCAGCATATGTTTCAGATATTTCTGTGGATGCGGTGTTAGTGGGGACTGATAAGCTGCATACCCCTGTGCAGCCCAGGTAGTTCCGTTTTGCAGAAATGCTTTCAGCATCTTCAGACCTTGAATACCCAAGTGCCTGCCACTATCAGAAGCATTTATTTTGTGTGAGTCACTTTTTATTTTATCCTTTTTCCAGAAGGAAATTGTGTGTGTAGCTCTGTGCTTTCCCTTGGATTTGGCTTTTTGTCAAAGATGTGTTTAATTCTGTGAGTTTTTTGTGAGAGAGAAAGAAAACATTGCTGGCCTTGGAGTGGAAAGGGAGATGAGACTGTTTGGGACTCGTCCCTGAGAAAACTCAATCTGTGCCAGAAATGAAAATTACTTTTCTGGAAAGCAGTTCCACTTGTGCATAGGAGAGCTGAGCTCTTGACTGAAAGGTGACGTCTCACACCCACAGAGCTGGCTATTCTCAGCCCAGCCCCCAGCCTGGCCTTTTATTTTCCTGGGAGATAAGGACCGAGATCTGGAACTTGACTTGGCTGAGGCTGGCAGCATGTGATTTCTGTACTACAGGTGAGATTGAGACTGGTGTACTTTTAGTTTTGTTCTTCAAGTTTTTTGGTTGAAGTACAGCAAATACTATTTAAGGAAAAAGGACTCAATGGGGTATTCATGACTAGAGCATGCAAGAGCAAATACCTGTGCAGGCACAACGCTCTCTGAAGGCAGAGAAAGATGGGTGTGCATCGCTGCAAGTGTAGTATCAGCTGATTTGGTGCGTGCCTGAAAACATAATACTGACTGTTTAAAATTGATACACAAATTCAGTGGCTATAGTAACACTGGTTACTGTAAATCCTTCCCAGCACAGACCATCTTCAGCTGAGTTGTGGTATTTTCTTGAGTATCCGCTGTGTAGAAGAGCTTTTTGACAGAGTCCTAACAAGCCTCTTAATTGTCTTTTAAACATGTCACCAAAAGGAAAACAAAAGAAGCTGACCCATCCAGAGAAGATGGGGTGGTCTAATAGTTGGAAGTAGAGCACCGGGAACCAGGAGTCGTCTGGTTTCTAATCCATTTGGGCTGCTGCTTTAGTCCTTGACCTCCTCATACTTTTGTCAACATGCCTAGAAAGTGGAGCATAAAACTAGACCTTGACAACTTGATACTGTGTCTGCTGTTAAAACATCCTCAATAAAAATGTTAGGAGGAAATGCCGAGGATCTGATTTTTCAGCATATCTGATTTTTCAGCATATCTCTTTTCTGTGCTGTGTTTAGCCCGTTGCCTTGGTGCCTGGGATATGCTGCAATGCTTTCCAAGTAGGGAGCTCTTTTAACTGCCACGCATCCGAGACTGAAGGTCTGCAGTACCAGTAGCTCTGTAGAGTAACCAGCAGCTCTTTGCTGGAGTGTCTTTGCTGCAGAACGACAGCCTTAAGTCTCGATTTCCTTGCTTTGTGGGGAGTTCCAAATTTTATTTTTTTTTTCAAATAAGAAAATGGTTTATTTTGTAGAATGGCTATGAAAAAAAAGTGAAGGAAAAAATAAGTCAAATAAAACTTGCAAAAGTCCAGTAAAAGCTGTAACATCAGCCAACCAAAGAATGGAAGCTTCCTGAGTCGGGTTATGTTTACTTTAAACACAGCTCACTGTACCTTGCTATTTCAATACATATTGTGTGTGGTATCCAGCTATTTGAAAGATAAGATCAAATCCTCAATTCAGATCAAAAATTACTGAGTCACAATGAAAGACCATGGTCTGCATGGTGCTGTACGTGATACCGCATGAGAATAAATATTTGGATGCCCAAGCCTGCTATACAGCTCAATAGAATTCATCTCTTCAGTTTGACTGGCATCCTTTGGCTAGGAAACTTTTTCAGATGGACTGAATTTAATAAGCATTGTGGGATAAGCACAGAAGAGAAAAGAATGAGTAAGAAATAGGGCCACTACAGCTGCTACCTGCATGAGGGGAAAGGAATCTCCGTAGGTGTGCACATCATAAGCCTCCATGTACTATACGGTAGTATTGATATAGAGTGGGGATGGCAGAAGGAAAACTGCAGTCTACTTAACCTTCTTTCTTCTTCTGTCCCTATTGCTGTTGCTGGCTTCTCTACTGAAAAAATAAGCTATAGTGGCATTGGGAAACCCCTACTCAGTAAGCTAGAGTCATTCATGGCAGGAGAAAGGCAACTGTAAGCTGCATATATAACAAAGCAACTCAAAATGCTTGCAAACTCAACTATTTGTTTTTAAAATGAAACAGGTTCAATTTAAAGACATGTATATGGTCAACAAGTATATGTTTGCAATAGGTCCCATGAAAGTATTTTTTCGAAGAGAAAACTGAATTTTCATCAGACCTGTCATCCTGTGACAACTCCCATGAAACAAGCCCCAGCACTGTCCCTGCTGGGCCAGCTACTTAACACCCTCCAACAGTGCAGGTCAGTATTGCAGAGTTCCAGTTTGTGCTACGTTGTAGTGTGCTTTCTGCCATGGTACCTGGCTGACGCTCTCTCTTGCATTTCCCAGCTGTGCTCCTTCCTTCATCAGTGACAAGTGCAGACACTCTATTGGAAGACCCAATGCATGGCATTAAATGTACGAAGGCAGAGAAGAATTGAGGAGTCCTGACCGCCAGATGTTTGGAAAACACAGAGATAACATTAGCTTATTCACAGAAACAGAGGTTCCCAGGTGCTGACAGAAAGGTCTGGCTGTTTGATTGGTGGCTGTTGGGAGACTTTGCTTTATTTGGAAAAGTTCTGGGGTTTTTTGTTTTCTGTTTTCTTTTGGTCAGAGGGAAAAAAACAACCAAACAATACAGTCTGGAGAATTTTCTCCCCTGGTTGTGTTCTCTAGGAGTCTGTTGGGTCTTCTCTCTTGAGAGTGAAATCTTGACTAGATGTATGGGATTTTATTTTACTTAGCTTGCTTTGTGTCCACAAGTAAAATGAGAGGCAGGCAGTATCTGCAGTCTGCTGTGGTGATGTTGCCAGGCTGGTAGTACAGGAAATGTCATGACGCACTGTGGGCATGACATTAAACACCTGTCTTTCAGTTTATTTGAGCAAAATAATGAGCTTTTTGTACTTATACAATTACCGCTTACCTAGCTTCTTGTTGCAATGTGTTTGTATTCACCTGGAGGGCTTTTACTGTAAAGCTTCACAATGCTGTTTCCAGGAATGGCAGGTGCTTATGACTCAAAGTGGGATGACGCAAGCCCCAGGATGCTCTGTACCAACTGCAGCATCTGTAGATGTCAATGGGCTACCAAAGGAATGACGTTGGCAGTTGCATCTGAAGGGCCGTGCAGATGGCAGAAGGGAACTGAATACCTGGAAATTCAGCAGGTCAGGGAGTCTGCCTGGATCTGTTCTATATGGTGTCAAGCTTATCACCAGCATGCAGCATGAGTATCTCCATGGTAGAGTAGGGCTCCACACTGAGTGATTAGATGGACCCGTACCTTATATACCTGCCAAGCCTAGAGCATCAGATATCAGGTTATTGAGCTTTGATTCCACAAAATTTTGTAAGTCGTGTCATTTTAGCTTTTCTTCTCGATAATATAAAGATACTAACCAGCCACAGAGCACACTGGTGATACCCACTGCACAAACTGCAGTTACACTTCCCTGAAGCCTATATGCAGTGACACGCTGCTGATCACAAACCTGGGTGTGCATAGTGGCCAGAGACCAGCTACAAGGCCCTTTGAGGATGCTCTGCAACTGAGGGCAGAGAATCAGATAAAAGCAGCATGTTTTAACTTTGATTGGCACTTTATCTAGTCAGTGCCATTGTTCTCATCACCTTTATAATTTTTAGAAATTTAGAAGTAATATGAAGGGAGAAAGGGAGATTGATACCCGTTAACTTTGCTGCTCTGAAACTTTTATGTGCTTAGTAGAGCTTGACGTTTCTGGCTCTTGAGAAAAATGAATTTAAAAAAAGGGGGGGCGGGGAGGAGGGCACAAAAAGGGAAAGCTGGTGGAAGTTTTCTGGAGAGAGGACTATTTTTCCACCAAAAACATTTGAAAGTCTTGATCATGGGAACTGACTAAGATGCCCGAGACAGTTGTTCTTCTCCCCAAAGGCGCCCGAGGAAGCGTGCCCGCAGGTGGCAGCAGAGTGGTGGTGCTGGTGGCCATAGCCCTGGGAGTGCCCCTGACTTCCTCTCAAAAGTCCTGCAAACGGGGGTCTTAACCCCATTTTGCAGGCATGTTTTAATACATGGTGAATTGTGTTTAATGATGCGATGCCCTCTGTATACCATGACTGTATGCATTTTGCCAAAATACAGGGATTTGTTGCAAAAAATCTCATGCTTATATCCATGAAGCTGGTGTCAACTTGCCCAGTGGCAGTACTGCCTTATTTTGTTGATGTAATCCTTCAATATAGCGAGGATGACAAAATTCATCCCTTTGCACTTCTAAGCAACCAGGGAGCCTGGCTGTCACTGTCATTGCAACTGAGGTATTGCCCCCTCCCTTTTGACTTGTGTTAATTAAACACTAATAGTGCACCTTTTGTCCTGTTTTCCCAGGCAGCAACTGGTGTGGAGCCAATTGTGATGCTCCCTCTGCAAAGAAGGTTCACATATAAACCAACTTAAAGGAAGATTGGCACGCTAAAGGGTATCTCAAAGCTTTGGAATCTTGAGATTGAGCTCCTGCCAGAGCACAAGTTTCTTGGAAGATGGGGAAAATAATTTAATCTTCCTTGGATATCAGTTCTCGTGTGATGAAGTACAGTACTGAACAGCCAGGTTGCCAGTGAAGAAGTAGTCTGTACAGAAAGTGACCTGCTGCTCAACAAAGATCCTTTTCAGTATAGAACCAGAGTCAAAATAGCATTCAAGAAGAGAAGGTGCACGAAGTGACTAATGAGAGGAGGGGTGTGGTGCTTTCCTGTAGAAGTACTGCTGCTGTAGGAAGTACTTGGATACTATTGCATGACTCTAAGAGGACAGAAAACTGAGTGGTTCTGTCTGAGTCTAGAGAAATTAATTTGAGGGACAGAAAGAGCACAGATAACACCTACTGTTTACCGCTTTGTAACACTGTAACAAGGAAACAATCATCAGAACAAAGCAAGGAGAATCAAAATTGGTACTTTTTAATACCCTATGATTAGATACGCTGGTGCTGATGGTGATAATTTAGTAGGAAACAAAAGTTCATAGCTATCAAAATACCCATTATTCATGGAAATGTGTCAGCAGGAGTTACTAAACCTATAGTTCAGGAAGTAAGCCAGTCTCTAATGATTAGAAATCCAGGGAGATATTTGGAGGAAGTGGGAGGATAATTAACATGTCTCCTGTGAAGTTCTTACATATCTTTCTGAAACAGGAAATGCTGGCCACTGACAGAGAAGATAGACAGCAGCTCTGATGCAGCCTGGGCATTTGTACTACTCTGCATAATACTGAGTGATGATCAGGGAGGCAGTATTGAGGTAGTTCATGACTACGGCTGGACTATAACTTGATGGAAAGAATTTAACGGAAACCAAGTTGTCTTTTGCCTCAACATTTGAACGTATTCTCAAACAAATGATTTTCAATACCACTTTAGACCTGGTTCATTCCACCTAACTTCAGGCACCGACCTAGGAAGATGTCAGCAGTGTAAGAAAAGTATAAACAGGTATGTTCATTAGGGGACCAGAGTGTTTATACTTATTGTGATCTTTCTCAGGAGTTTGCCTTTTTTTCATCTGACTTGATAAGATCCTAGTATCTGTCTCTCTCCCTGAAAACATGGATTACTGGAATGTGGATCGACACCAGTGGCCAACCCAGTTGCAAAGATACTGATTGTGATGTGCAGAATATGACATCTACAGACTAGTGAGTCTCAAGCAGTCACCATTTCACAGTGTGGGCCTTAAGGGTTCCTCTACTTTTCCAGAATTCGCACAGGACAGAATGAACTGTAGTGAAATGCATGTGGTTTATTTACTGGTGACCTACACTAGCCATGTCATCAGGAATCTGTATATAATTTTGTAGGTTACCAAGACTATTTGAACAGGTTCCCCACTTTGCATTACCAAGCTCTGTACAAAATCATGCTCTTCTAGCCCAAGGGAAACCTCAGAATTTCTACACAGGGAAACCCTAATATTTTTGGATGGTTTCACATTAAAATGATCAGATGGTATTTACCAAAAGACAGCTAAAAATTCAACCACAGCAATTATAAATGTCTAGACTGTGTGTGGGTACAGAAACACTGGAATTCAATCATATCTACATAATGGGGTAAGTCAGTGAATTATAACCTTTGTGTTGCTGATGCAAAGTTGGTGGTGGTACCCTAACATGCTTACTTAAAGGTAGTCAAAGAATCTGAGTTCTATACTGCAGCTATTTCTGGTACTGTCAGACAAAGAGCAATCTAACCACAGGCTGAATATTTTCCAGAGAAGTTGATGGGATGTGTGGAAACTATGACAAACACCTGCAGTATTGATAGAAAATTAATAAACAGCATCAGCAACAAAAGGTTAAAAAGCAAAGAAATTGTATAGGTTCTGTAGATGGGGGAAACAAACAAAAGACACTTGAACTATGCCAGCAGTGCTGTTTTGGAAATACGAGAGATTACAAACAATTTTAAAGCTATGTGATTGACAGTATGCATTCAAGAAATCTGTAAATGTGGGCCAGTAGCAAGGAAGCAAAACACCCCACCTTATTTCAGGTATCCTTAATGCTGGTGTGCATCTGTACGTATGTTTGTGTCATTGTCGTGCACAGCAAAAATCGAACCTAGAGATGTGGAAGTTAATGTTAGATTCCCATCAGGAACTTCAGCCAAAAATCCAAATATGTTTCAACTGATTATTTTTCTAGATCCTTCCATTGCTGTCAGAGAATCACCTTTATATGGAAATTATTCTGAATCTGAGGGTGAGATTCTGTTCATGGTTATAGCAGATTTATGTAGAAAAGGCATACCATTAAACAGGAAAATTTGGCCAACTGGGTAGGACCCAGAAAGTGTTCTAGTTGATACTCATCTCCCATTGCATTTTATGCCCACATTGGCCACTGTCCCTTGCATAAGCCAAGGAAAGGAAAACAATATTCTATTGAGAAACCTGCTTCAGCATTGTCTCCCTAAAGACAGGGACAGAAATGCGCAGCAGGAATACAATTCTGATTGGGTACTTCAACGATTTTTGTCCAATGTTTAATTCTGTAGGATTTTTTCTATTAAGTATTTTCTATTAATTCATCAAAATACTAAACATGTGCATTAACCCAGGAGAACACCAAAATTCATGGAGACTCTGTAACTCCAGTCATATAAGGAGAAGTGGGAAATGTACCAGAACTACTCCTTAAGAGCTTATTAGCCTGTCTGCTGACAGAATATTTTGGTGTACTTTTCATTCTAATGCTTTAGCAAAAAAGTACGCTGTGTGTCACAGGACAGCAGATTGAAGATTTCTAATCCCCCAAACATCTTACTCAAATAAAATGAGCTAGAAAATGAACAACTATCAGATTTTTCAAAGTATCCAGTGCATTCTCTGAATGTATTAAGATATTAGAGCCTCTGTGCAATATCTGTAGAAATTACTGGGAATTTTGATGTTGATTTTAGAGGGAGGAAGATTGGGCCTTTTGTTACTATATTAATCATTTGGTAAATATTTCTCTAAAAGGTAGGAAGATAGAAATTTCCAGGGACAGAGTGATGATCTAACATCCTGTTTTCAACAGTCGCCAATTCCCAGGGCCCCATCGGAAGGCAAATCCCCTCCTTTCCTTTCCCCCATGTCTAGTGTCAGTTGTGTCACAGGAGATTACTGTCAGTCTCTCTGATTATTGCTAGCTCTGGAGTGAACCTGACTGATAGCTCTGGCTGATTTCATACTCACCAGCTCACCATTTAGTCTGATCCAAACCTGCGCCTGTATACGTACCTGTATATATCTCTTCCTTCAGTGCTAGTAACTTCGTTGTTCAGTGACCTGTGGGAGCAAAGGATCTCCAGGTTAATTATAAAAAGCAATGAGATACTTCCTTTGTACTACTTTAATTCTATTAACCTACATTAATATCCAGAGCACCTCCGTTTACTTCTCAGTTATTATCAGACAGATGCTAGTAAAAACGAAAACAGAAGTAGGGCAATTGTCTTTTAGTGATTTTTATTTTTTTTTGGTGTGTCTTTCTGTTCTTGTTCTGGAGCAGGGAGAATAGGTGTTCCAGACAGGTCTGTTCTGAGCATTCATTACTATCCATACCCCTCTTATATCTGTTTTCTCTGCTTACATTAGAAGAACACCGCAGTTCTAAAATCGGCAAGATTTAAGTTGTACTAATTAAAAGACATTGTTAATCGAATGTCATGCATGTAACTGTGTATGTGTGCATTTAACAATGGGAATGGGAAAAGAATATCCCTTGCAGAAGCTGTGTTGTGGGACAAATACAGCAGCCCTATAGTGCTCACTCCCATGCTGAAATACTTATGCAAAAAACAAACCTGCAACAGGGAGGAATTTAAGTACAGCTCTTGAGATGTGCCGTTTCTGTTTCCCCCTGCCAGGTGATGAGATTCTGCCCAAGCAAGCTGTAGGACACGTGCCCTACTAGGCTGACTCAAGGAGGCCTAATGGAATCCCATGTGTTTCTCAGTCTAGCCACTCCAGTAGCTCCAGTAGCTTTTTAAGCTTTCAGGTAACTTCTCTCAGAGATTTCCAGAGGTGGGAATAGTGCTTTATTAACCTATAATAAACAAACTTCTTGAAGAAGTAATCTGAGTAGGCCAGAAGTGCAGCAAAATGCCTAAGTGTGGTGAAGTTATGAAAAAGAGTAGCGGTTAATCACTGAGGGAAATTCAATTTACAAGTTAATGCTAATAACACCTTTTAGAAATCTGTACGTACAAAATTAAATATATATTATTAAAATTAATTTGGGCAACTAAAGACTTCATCAACAGACGTGGTTTGAAATCTTTTTCAAAGGCACGTGTGAAACACTAGAGACAGTGCCAGGCATTTGAATAGAAAGAGTAAGAGAAAATGGATTTGAGTGATACAAAAGAGAACCAGCCTTCCCCAGAGCGTGCAAAGAGTTTGTCCTAATATAGTCACTGTGCATGGCTTTCTGTGTATTTTTTTTTTCTACATTTCCCTTGAATTCAAGTAGTTATTTTAGGCATATTCTGAAATGGAGGGAAAGCAGAAGAACTTCTGCCATCCAAATTTCCTGATTGGAATAAATTTATGGCATAAGTCACAACCCAGCAGAAGTGAATTTCAAGTCATTTCAAAGGTCTTTTGATCAAGTACTCACTTTTTTTGTTGTTGTCATTTTTTCTGGAGAGAGAAACCCGATGGGAATAGTTCCACTGCAGAAACAATTTCATAGTAGAAACTTTAATTTTTGAATTATGAGTGATCTTACAAACTGGTTTATTTCCTTTTGTAGACCAGCCTTTGTCATTCAAAAGCCACAGATTTATTTAGCTTTCACGTTATCATCAAGCAGGCAGAATGTCAGGAAATCCTGCTCTGCTGTCCAAGGCACTGATACCTGTTTGATCTGTTTCTGTCTGTAATATTTCTTGAAAGTGCCTTCCTGGAATACTTCAAATCTCGTGATCAGAACCCTTGCTAACTGGATGATGCACCATATGCAGGTGAAGGAAAAACATACTCCTTCTCCTGGGCTGAAGCGGTGTGGAAGATGACACACTGGAAATCTGGGGAGTGGCCAGCCAGATCCAGAGATACAACCAATCTTAAGTGGTTAGGTGTGTGAATCCATTTCCTTCCTAGGACTACATCTATCGTTAGAGGGGCATTTCCCTAAGTAATATTTAGTCATTGTGGTTGAGCTATTAGTAAGTACCCTTAACTATTTAGTCCTCTCTGCACTCCCTCCTAATAACTTTACTTCGGTTAGGCCCAACAATATCTTCTGTATTGATTATAACTTCTTTATCTGTTATTGTAATGACTTATGCACAGAGGAAATGAGACAATTCTTGGTGACAGGATAAGAAAACATCATTATACTGTAGATATGGATAGGTCCGCTAGAATGTTTTTTGCAGATGGAGGGAACAAAGTTTTTCTGATTAAAGTCCCCTGATTTCAAGAGTCAGTATGACCTGATATTTTGTGGTTAAAATAACTCCCCTTCTACCTTGTTTTCTTTCTGTATGACTTCCAGTAAACTTGTTTTTAGTATGTAGAAAGAAAATAAATAATAGAACCAGATCTTCCACTTGTACTTCACAATTTTTATGCACAGCTCCCTGTCCCGGCTCTGTGTGTGAACAGGCAACGGGCTGGGAGAGTCATTAAGAACTGCTGAATTCTTGTGTGTACCATTCTGAGATGGGGATCATGGAGGCCCTAAAACGCATCTAAAACAAGGGGGAAAAACTGTAGTAGCATCTCTGCAGGTGTTTCACACAACTGCCTGGTTGCTTTGTTGGTTAGAAAAATGTTCCATCATCCTCTGCCCTGAAGCAGGGCTGAAGTCCACCACTTGCTATTCTGGCCTTCTGTCATAAAATAGGGCTGAAGCAAAATACAGATTTTCCCCTTCTTCCTCTTCCATGTTTCCTTTCCTGTGGAGAAATAAAGCTGAAAAGTGTCTCGACTTCCCCTTTGTAAGCTAAAATAAGTGAGTCAAATACACGCAGTGATTGCCTGTCCTTAAT
This sequence comes from Tringa tobata, assembly GCA_033628505.1. Lineage (NCBI taxonomy): Eukaryota > Metazoa > Chordata > Aves > Charadriiformes > Scolopacidae > Tringa > Tringa tobata. Next base: position 124,567 of record JAHREE010000136.1, read on the forward strand.
GCTCCCACTCCCTAAAGTATGTCCATTTCTTATAGAAGAACTTGCACTTCACAATTTATTTCTGCCTCTAAAATTTTCTTATTTCCTGCCACATTGACAATACTGAAATCAGTTTTTTGGAAGATATCTATCCTTTGATATTATCTCTAGGGAGTGGAATATGATTTTAAATGCAGCTGCCTAACAATATAACTGTGGTGCTAATGGTGGGGCGTGCCTGTTTTCTACTCTCCTACCTACCTTAACCAGTTCATTTATGTGACCTGGCAGGTCACACCCGTGGGTGAACAATGCTGCTGCTCCTGTGCTGCATTATTTTTACATGACATTTATGCTGAACAGTCCTGCGCGGACTGACTAAACCAAAACCTACTGCTGAAGAATGAATGACAGGCTTCTAGTGTTGCACGTGTGTCTCAGGCCACATTGCTATGGGCTGTGACCCAGTTGTCAGTGTCACCCAGTGACTGAGTGGGAGACCTACAAGAAAGAGGAAATGGTGAAGATGAATCAAGGGGTGGTACTTTTTCTGCTGAATCAGAACTGGATTGGTGCCCTATACGCTTCAGCAAAATCTGAAGGGATGCCATCTAAATCCCTAAGAATTTGTGACTGAAAAATGACAGTGCTATTTTTTCAATTCATATGTGGCCACATATTCATAAATGAAACTGTCCTATATTTGTATTGATATATTTCAGAACTCTCCATTGATTTTGGTAAAGTCCAAGCTTTTTTATTTAATAAAATAAAAGCCATGACTGTAGCTGTGTAAATATTATGACTTATAGACACGCTCTATCAAAAGCCTTTGCAAATGAAGCTAGAAATATCACTTTTTCCTGAAAAAGATGCCCTTCTAGGGCTTTGCAGCCTTCTTTAAAATCTTAGCAGTCATTTTTATTTCACTATAAATTGCTTTTTAACAGTCTGGGTCTGCAAATCATAGCTACTAGGTGTAATCCTCATTTTGTCTAACTGCTAAGTGCACAAATGGTGTGAAATATGCTGACATACATATATATGCATAAGGGTACATGGCAGAATCCTGTTACTATTATCATTACCTGATTGGCTTTGATGAACTTGCTCTGCATTATTGCCCAGATATGACTTTGCGTGATGAACCCATTCTCTTTTGTCCTTTCTGTCTCTTCCAGAGGAAATGGTAGAGCACGTTCCGTTGTATTATTTATTGAGCTATCTAGCATTTTGTGACTTTGTTGATACATAGTTAAAAAGTACTTTGAGAACCTCAACAGGAAGATGCACTTTAAAGGAAGTAGGACAACAACTAAAAAAAAAGAAGACACTAAAAGGAACATTTATTGCAATTATAGTCTGTGAGTTTACATTATCAGTAAAGATGGAATCAAACTGTTACTGCAGATAGCTCCAGGAATTTCTTTTTTTATTCAACCACAACTGGAATAATCACATAAAATGGGTACTAAGGACATATTCTGCATTTCAAACTCCTGGTATGGGAATTTCTAATTATAAATGTATATACGTGAGATCAGCAGCAGAGGCTGTAGTTCCTCTATTAGCCATGTACCAAGAGTGTTGAGTGACAGCAAACATTTATATCAATTGGTTTGAGAAGGATATGATGCTTGTAGTTAATAAGCTGGGCATTCAGAAAGCTGTATGTGTTATGTCACTTCGAAAGGGCAACTATAAACCACAGTGGCTCCAAATGCAGCAAAGATGTATTTGCTAGTGAAAGAAGAAATAGTGCTCAAAACAAGAACTGTATGATATTATATATTGGTTTGTATATTGCATATAAGGGGACCTATAACTGTGGAATTTGGGGACTCAGTTTCTGGTATATGTCCACTAACAAGCTGTGTTATGACCATTAGCAGGCTAAAATTTTCATGCTGTAATGCCCAAAAAGGAGAACTTGAGCGTTACATGGTGCTGAGCTAAGCGTGTGTCTGTAGCATACAAGGGTGAAAGCTAGCACTAAAAAGAAACAGCTCTGAGGAAAAATAGGTGATGAAGCCCACGGGTCTTACTGAGTCTGGTTCTGAAATATTTTACGTGCACCTGTCCATTTGACAATCTCTGCTATAAATGGGTTTCATGCCTTAGGGATGATGAAGGCAGAATAGATTTTAATCCCCCTGGAAAGTGAAGGCTATTAGAAGTTAATTATAACATCTCATTTTTGTAGCGATATAAATGGGACTTTATAACCTTAATGACCACAGGTGTGAGTTCTGTTCAATTTGTAACTCTGCAATTATTCCCAAATCCCACAGGATTAATATTCAAGTTGATCGAGTGTTATTGGAACTTTCCTTCTTCCTCTGGAATCTGTCAGCAGTTAGCCTGAAGATGGAGAGGAGATTTTGACCAAAAAAAATCAGCCTTTTATTGTACCCACATTTAGGCAATTTGTTAAGGTAAGACTAGGCAGAAATTTTCCTGCAGAATTTCTTTTATAATCTGATATTCTGTGAGGGCAGACCTACTTCCTACTCCATGTATTGTATGCTCTGTTGCCCATCTTGTGACCAAGGGCTTTTCATGTAAAGACCTGTTGATTCTGTGACATCCTATTTCATTTTTCCCACAGCATAATGATCTTTGGGCCTCCTGGGAAAAAAAGATTTCAGTAACGCTGGTGGTGGGCAACAAGGCAGTCTGCAAAAAAATGAACAAGGTGCCTAGACTTTAATTTTCTTGCAGTTTCTATGTAATTATATGGGCTGTTTCACAACTATTACTCCAGATACTCATACTGCAATGTCATCTTGTAATTAATCTGCTGTGCCTTTGGATTGTTGCATTCAGAAAGCGCTGGCAGGTTTTGGACTGAAAGCTCAGCATCCCCTTCAGATTATGTTGTGCCACCACATTGTATATTGTCTATGAGCAGTCTGTATGACCTGTATACCTTTTGTGTACTCTATCCAACGGCAGAAATCAGTAGAATACTGTTGTTTTAGTCAAACTAATTCCCAAGTAGTGACTTACTTTCTATTCCCCCATCCTCTTTCTGTAAGCTGGTGCCATGTGCCATGTGCAAACCACAGACAGCCTGAAATGCTCACAGCAGCATACTATGACCCTTGCAGGGAAAAAGGAGCAGTAAACTGTGGCAAATCTGCTTCAGACTGTATCAGAACCAGGGAGGTAAGGTCACAGGTCCTGGCAAACAGGGACAAGCTGAAACCCAGCAGACTTTTCTCCCTGATCTGTCAGGGAGTGAAAGAGGGAATGACTCTATGGCTTATCACTTCTTGGTTTAAGTCTCCATTGGGGGTGAGGGAGAACGGCAAATGTGGGATAACGAGCTGCAGCCAGAAATACACGCAGAGCTTGCCCTTGGCAAGGACATGCTGGGCACGAGAGCTCCTTTCAGAGCAGAGGAGAACTGTTGCTTGCTAGAAGCCTGTCACTTTTATCACTATGGTAGGCAGTCTGTCATGTCGAGGCTGAAAAGATAGTGGTTAGAGGTCCTGTCACAGGAGAGCTATCAAGAAAGCAAACCCACAATTCAAGGACCTCCTGAGTCAGTAGTTGTAGACATATCATCATGTTTTATAGTCTGTCTTTTAAGAGTTTATCCGTCTGCTTTTTGCAAGCATTTATACTTTTCATAATCAGAGTATCCTCTGCCATAATGTAATTTTGCACATAAATGTGGTGCCTGGTTTACTTAAAATCCATTGTTCCCGAGGGTAGGAAATAATGAATAGCCATTCCCCATTCACTTCTACATACCGGTCATGATCTTCTACATCTTTGTTGCCCATTCCCCACCATTTTCTTTTGTCCAAGCTGAAAATCCTAAATCTTCCTTTCTGCATGCAAGAATAATTCTATGACTTTGAGCTTTTTTGAGGCCCTTCTGTGTACATCTCATA
>JAHREE010000136.1:138245-180296 GCA_033628505.1 Tringa tobata
TAAAAAAATAAATAAACTCTTTATATCCTCAAAAATTTATGTTTTTAAAGCAGCGCAATCAAGAGGTGAAACTCATTTTGTTTCCTAGGCAGCAATATAGAAGCATAGCAAACACATTTTTTTTCCCCAGCAAAAAAGTAGGCTGTCAAGAAACCAGGAAGGGAATTTGCTCCCGTATGTGACGGAGAAAATCAAGCAGAAACTTGTGTCAGGCTTGGATCAAAGAATGAGTGCAATGAACGTGGGGCTGTTGTGCACCTTGAATCTAGGACAGTGCCTATTTTCTCTGCTGATCTGCTGCTGCCAGCCCATTCCCATCAGCACAGCAGAAGTTGTGTCATAACAAATGTGGTTCACCTGCTACAGGTGGCTGGTGTTACTGTTTCTCAGCCTCTCCAGCGCTGATTGCTTGAGTTTTGATGTGTACTAATTGACACCTTCATTAAAAACAGCACTACGAGAAAAACGGAAAGAATTCCACTGATTTCTGTCATTACTACTGTATTTGTTGTATCTCGTTTTCATAGTGTATAAACATTGGTGTTCTGATTTGTTTACAGATTTCATTGATGAGATATGACTTTGTATAATGCATGTTACTTCTGGTTTTTGAGATAGGCATCTAAATTCTACTTTTCAAGGAGCTTAAAAGTTGGAATGTGTTAAACAACGCTTCTTATTTAGCGTCATGAATTTAAGAACACTCATATCTATGCCTTGCCATATTTTCCCTATTTTAATACTATTTATACATGAAACATCCCTAAATGGAGCATGAGTTTCATGGGCTGTAGAGGAATATGAAAAAACATAAAAAGATAGCTACCTTTTTTCAGATCACAGTAACTTTCTTTGTTGAGCTCAATATCATAACTTTGTCATTTTACTGAGCAGAAAATATGTAACCTAAGTAACAATGTGAATGTTCTTGCTCTCTGTATAATTAGCGAACAAACACAAGATAACTGGATATTTCAGAAACCTCTGGAATGTGGCAGTTGAGGAAGAGATAAAGCTTCACTTAACTGATATAATTCTGGTTGGAAGAATTTTTAGATGGTGTAGGTAAACAGAAGATCAGGATTTAGCACAAATTTAAGGCCATATGAATACTAACCCTAGAATTGTGCTGGTCATTAGATGTTCTTTTTCCTCAAAATAAGATGCATCTTCTGGGCTTCTGCTCCAAATTTTGGGGTAGGGAGGAAATAAAAAGTATGGGGGTATCTGACTTTGATTTCAAAAAGTGATAGGCATAGATTAGGAAGCAACTCATTCCTCAGTGTTATTTACATAATGCCAATAAAACCATGGGCGATAGAAAAAGCAGCTAACAACTCATATTTAGGGTTTGTTTTTGTAGTGTCTTTGCTTCACCTCTTTCATGCTACTTGTGCTACTTCCTTGGACAGAAACATAAACAGGATGCATGGCAATCATCAAGACTTTTGCAACCTTGGGGTGTAGGCTTCTGCTTTAAATATTTATTAACTAAGTAAACACCGTCTGTGTTTCTTTAATATGTGCTGTGTGATCACACCAAGTGCAACATGACTGTTGCTGCAACATAGACAAAGCACGTTCCTGGAAGCTGCTGTAGTATTCATGTGCACCAACGTGATGTGTTCTTGCTGTTGTCCTGGACTGTCGGATAACTGACTATAGGTACAAAGAAATACTCACAAATTGCTTGAGATACATCTGCCATTTCAGATCAGTGGCTCACATTAGAAGGGATTTTGAGCACAGTTTGGGGCAACAACTGCGCTTGTTCCAGTGCAGGAAGTGCACAGGCAAGTGGGGATCAAGAACTTCCCTGTATTCTGGAGATAGCTGATACTTTGAACTTAAACAGCAATGGTTAACTAATCTAAGAGAACCTTCCATCTTCAAGCACTTTTCTGGTTAGCTCTACAGTACTAAATACTTGCATGTGTGTAGTTACTCTGTTATCATCACTGAGATGCCTCACTGCAGACCAGAGTGGAGACTGGCGAGGACCTTCTCAGAAAAACATCTGAGTTCCGAGAGTCATTATGTGCGGGACATAGAGCAAAACAACAAAAAGTGTTTGACTTAAAAAACATTCTGCAGTCCTTGGGGATGTGGAAAATCCAGGATCTGTCAAAGAGGAAACATGGGAGAGGCAGGACGTGACAGAGGAAGAACAGAGGATGAGGCAGAGAAGGAAAAAACAACGAAGAGAGAAAAATAAACAAAGATGGGTGGAAGTAGCTTAAGGGAGGAGACAAAGTGGCAGAAAGTATACTTGATGCATGCTTGGTGATGCATTTTGGTGGAACAGTTTGAGACCTGAGCCATTCAGCAAGACCTTCTTTAGAGGCAAAGGTGTATTAAAAACAGTCAACAAGCAAAGCAACCCATCCACCTCTCAGCCCTGTATGGAGGAGGGTTTTCTGTTTGTAACCCTTCCTCTAAGAGGAGACTGCATCATGTTAGCCCTTTTTTTTTTGTTGTTGGAGCATATGCTGAACCCTGAAACAAGTGGTCATTGAGTGGAAATTAAGAGTTATCAACCAGACAAAAAGGGAAGTGAGAGGGTAAGCATAGCTGGAATAGAACAGCAAGGAAAAAGACTAAAGAAATATAAGAACAGTTAGTGGTATAGCTGTTGGTTCACACAGCTTTAAATCAAGCAAGAACTGTACTGAAATTTTAACAGGTGGTTGATGGGGATTGTGATATGAAGGGGTAAGAGCAATATCCTGTATTTGAAGTAGCACACAGTAGAACTGGAACACCCAACAGATGATGGAAATTCTTTTAATCTGAGAGAGAAGTGACAAAGGCATCTTGGGAGGCTTGTGCAAATACAGATAGCAGGCAACTTTAGCATTGTTGCAAGAGGCAAGTAACCAGTCTGGCTTTGTGTGTACTTAATCCTGCATGTACTGCCTATTATGATGTAAATTTAAGTCTGTTCGTCTGTTAAATATGTAAGTGCCATGGTGATTCTCCAGCTGCAAATTCAGACCACTGGTCTGAATTTCTAGGCCTTTCATGAGGGAGGGGGAATTCCTTCAAAGCATTTCTTAGGAATGAGTTTATAATACTCTAAAGTGAGGAACTTGGTCATAATTTTCATGCAGAACTCTGCAAAGAGCACTTTAAGCAATTCTGCTAATGTTTTGGAGGCACAAAGGGTCTTGGTAGTTGCTAGTATTCAGCTGTTCCCCTCATAAAAAATGAATGATCATGGGTAAAGGGCATGGATTTATGAGTTCGGTGTCTGGTGCCTTGGTAACCACTAAACAATCAAAGTGATTATTCATTTGGTTATCAGGAAGATGGAAACTTGTATGTAATCCCTTTATCCAGCTGCAGGGGAGGAGCTGTGATGAAGCTGTCAAAGAAACCGTACAACCCTGGAAGCAAACAAACACAAAAACGTTTTGAGTCGTGTCCCCGCCTAGTTTCTGTATTTTCTCTACTCTCAAAAAATCAGGTGTGGGTTTTCGTTTGTATGCATCCAAACAGCAAAGCAAAACCCCCAGTAATACATAGTTATGAAAATTCTGATTATCGGGATATGAAGATTTGAATATAATGTTTTCAAAGTGCAAAATTATATCATGTATACGTATGGCTGGTTGCCCAATGTTTTTCCATTAAATGGTTTTAAGGTTTATTTTTAAATGATGCCTTATAGCTTTGTTGTTCTTGGCCTGAAACATTCTTTATCAGATGTCTGCTCCATGATTGTCCTCTCCCAGCCCTGCATACACACACCCACAGCTTCATCAAGATGGTTAAGCTATTAATGATACAGTAAAGGAAAATGTGTAGGACTTACAATGTTGAGAAAATCTGTCGGTACCATGTGGGAGGGGCACAATATAAAACAAATGTCTGTCTTTACACATTCTTCTTAATGCAAGTAGATTTTCCGGTTATTTTTCCCTTACCTAAAGAACTGTTTATTCTTACGTTGCCAGCAGAGTTGTGTTAGTTTGGCTGCTAAAAACTGAAAGTGCTGCTGCTTTAGATTGCTGATGCTATCGTCGCCATCCAACATGCTGGGGACTGGCGACTCTCTAGGATGCAGCTGCAGATGGATATAAGATGCTGATCCTCATCTCTTCCGCTGTCTGTTTGGTGTCAAAGAAATTTTTGATGCTACTTAGACTCTTAATTTAGTTAACAATCTCAAAAGTTTTGTTGGTTTTCATACAATGTCATTACTGAACAGCAAAACAAAACCAAACATATTCTAAAGTCAATGTAGTAAACGTTCTCAAATGTACCTGTATTCTGATATTATAGAATCGTTTGGGTTGGAAGGGACCTTAAAGCCTGTCTAGTTCCAACTGCCACGCCATGGGCAGGGACACCTCCCACTAGACCAAGTTGCTCAAAGCCCCATCCGGCCTGGTCTTGAATAGTTATATCTAGTGTGAGAAAGAAAGTTCAGCAAAATTACCTATAACTGATTTGTCCCCAGCACAGGCCTTTCACAAACTGTGCAAAACTAAGCAGTAACAGCGATGTTTCCAAGATTGCGTCTTTCTGACTTTCTATTCAGAAATAACCTCTAATTTTAGGTTCCTACTTGGCAAATATTCAAAGTTAGGTAAGAATATTTTTTCCCTTTTTAAGAAGTCATGATGTGGATGTCTTCATCTAAGCTAGTTGTTTAAATTCTTTGTAATCAAGAAGAGAAATTAGTACTTCTGGAGATGCATTTCATGTGATTGCTACAGAAGGCTGTTTCTCTGGGTGGAAGTGAGGCAGGGTGAGCAGTCAGGTGGATACATCTGACCTTGCAGACATTTATTTACATGCGGAAGGAAATGGTTCCTACTGTTTGCATTAATATTTTTCTTACTGAGTGTATTGATGAGTAAGAGGAGTCTTCATCTGCAAGATAAACAGACGTTTTCTGAGCTCTGTTTAAGGAATCTTGACTAAAATGTTTTAATTTTGGTTTCTTCTGAGAACTTTCTAAAATTTTTGATAAAACTTGTGAATTTTTATATTTCTTGCAGCAGGGAGTTTGGACAGTGAGGGATGATTCTGTGGTTGCAAGAAGTATAAAGGAAACTGAGAGCTGACAGTGCTCTGGAAGAATGCAGAAAAGTGGCATAATATGTTGGTGAATGAAGATAAGCCAGGATGACTTTTTCTCTCACATGCTTCTACCTCTCCTTACGCAAATCCAATCCATTGTCTCTAGCTGTACCCTTCAATTAAAGCCAGTGGAAATTAGACATCTCTAGCATCTCTATCAATTATAAAGTGATGATTGATCTTCCCAAAACATGAAGGTTGACAGTTTGGCCCCCAAACAATTGAGAACTAGTGTTCTTAGGTACTTAGGTTTTGGTTTCACTGTAGTTGGCTGTCTCTCCTACCCCTATGTTACTGTATTTTTGTTTGTTACTTATTTATTCTAGTACTGATTTTTAAATAACTTTTGATTTTTATTTTTTTTTTTGTACCTATAAGGAGCTCTACCATGTACCAAATGGCATGTCTCCAGGGAAGCTCTCCCATGGGATGGTGTATGGCGTCGTGCACCGAACTGACAACAACCATAAAAGAGAGATGGTGGTTTATGGCTGGTCAGCTGATCAGCTGAAAGAGGAGATGAATTACATTAAAGAAGTGAGTTATGCTTTCAGCTTCAAAATTTGTCAGATATCCTTTCCATATATTTATGTAGAGCTGTGAGTGTATATGGGATGACTGATGTCTAGGCCAACACCTGAATTTGAATCCGGAACCTACTCTGAAGCTAAAGGCTTGCCTTATTAGTATTCAAGTTGGAAAAAAGCGCGCTGTATACCTGGGAACTGTGCAGTCCAGACCCAAGGCTTCTGTGCCAAGTAATACTTGTTAATGCTTGCTGACTGCACTACAGCTGGGCAAGCAAAATTCCAAACACATCTTGGCATTCCTGTCCTGAAGCCTTTGTCATTTCAAATGTGATACGGAAGAAACTATGCGAGCCAATACCTGAAAGGATTATATCTCTCCTTTCTTCCTCTGCTTCCCAGGTCCCCAAACCTCCCAGTTTTCAAAAGGGTCCTAAATTAGGTGACATAGTAAAAATCACCTGGGTATATTTTGGGGCAGGCTTAAAATAGTCAGCCTAATAAGAATGACTTTGTACTACTTTCTCTGTCCATGCTCATTTATCATAATTGGCAGAAGCTCTCCTGGAAGAAAAAAAAAATAAATTTCTGATGCTGCTAGTTTCTGTGCTTGAAACTCAGCATCTCTTTGCCTGTCAGTCCTTGGCTCTCAGGCTTTGGCAATAATGCCCTAATTAGCCCAGGGCGATTAATTTGACCTTTTCCTTCCATCCACCTTCACCACCCAGGAAGCTATTGGTCAATGGTTATCCTGTTACACTGATTCAAGTGCAAACTGAGTTGATGTAACAGGGAGGGACGCTGAGTGGAGCCAGCAGTAAGAGACTGTAATTACGTGTGCTGTTCACATCTCTCTGGTCTCTGGCTATCAACACTTGCTTTATTACTCCCCGTTTGTTAGCTCACAGCATTCCCCACTCTGCCCTTCCTGCACCCAGTTGGGGTATGTCAGTACTGCAGCGCGGGCGAGGGACACGAGCTGCTGGTTTCCCACCTGGGTAGTTTGTCTGCCCGGCTGGAGAGGTGTCGGGATGGGCGAGTTGGCACCCGGCGGGTCCAGCTCTCCCGGCTTCTCTCTGTCTGGTGCCTGGGACAGATTGCCTGGACCGGGACCATCTCGCTGCCCTTCAGTGATCACAGCGAGCTCGTGCGTGGGGGGTCAGCATGTCTTGCACACGCATTCAGGATACTGATCCTTTCAGGAAAAAGTGGGAGAGACAGGGGAGGAGACGTACTGGCCCTTGCTCTCCCATCTTCTGCAGGCTGTGTTCAGCTATGCTAATTTGTGAACTTTGCTCTGCCAGATAAGTTTGTCTTTAAAAGCCGAGTCCTCAGTTTAACAAGAGTCCTCAGCTTGTGCAATGTACGTGCTGACTTAAACAGGCCAAAAATGACAGCCCACGTTGGAACTGCTGACAGTTCCTCTGTATCCCAGTCAAATTTGCACTTTGCAAGAGGGAATGTGTGCGTGTGTGGGTAGGGACAGGGTGAGGTGTGCTTTCCTGAGCTGCACCGCGGGAGCCAGCTTTCTTCCACGTTTCTCACCCTAAAGGGAGCAGGTAGTTTGGGGTAGGCTTGTGCCTACTCCGTGCATAGATGTGGTGGCCAGTGTCCCTCTTTCTGGGAGGGAGTGGGAGCGCTGCAGAGCCACTAGAAACATCCCCCCTTGTATAAGGCCCTACGAATGTTTTCCCCTCGCTCCTTCCTCAAGCCCGTGCAGAGAGGAGGCGAGCCTGCTGCCCCAGATTGTCTGCCATCCGTCTGTGCCTGACAGAGGTGAAGGGGGGGGAAGGAGTTTGAATTACGTAGATGGAATGTAGACTGTAGGCAAACATTTAACTAGTGTTTACAATGTGTGCTCTTGAGAAGATTGGTTCTGTGCATGATTGCAATGGCATGTAAACCCAAGCCGGCTTCCAGCAAGCTTTTTGTTTCTTTTGGGGTTGTTAGTGGGGTGATTTTTTTTGTTTGTTTGTTGCTTTTTTTATAGAAAAGGCAAGGTATAATTTATATCCATAGTTCTTAAATAAAATCAAATTGAGTTCTCTGTTCTTCAGATTTGAAATTGCATTGGTCAATTTATGCTAATGCATTGTTTAGCTAGATATGAGCCTAGAAGTCCAAATTTAAAGGGTTTATCTTCAAGGGATACTCAGGAAAAACTGATTAACCACTTCAAAAAGTATGAAGGTGTATTAAATCATGTGTGGATGGCTCTTTTTCAGAAAGAAAACATTATATGGTCAAATTAATTTAAATTCCTTTAGTAATTAGGTTAGAATGAGTTACGGATAATTTAATTGAAATTAATTTACAAGTGTCTGAGTGTGTACAGAGACATTTAGAATTACTCAGGTGTTTAATCATATCATCAATGTAGAGAAGTCTTGAGACTCAAGTTTTTGTCTTGTTCTTAAGAATAAATTGCTGTTGATGAAAAAATGTATATTATTAATGGAAATTACTGAAAGTAGCAATGAAGGACAGAAAAAAAAACATTCTAGTATAAACAGTATTATCAGTAAGTTTGATAAAGGCATTTGATTTTTTTCTGACACCAGGTGAGAGCAACTCTGGAAAAAGTTAGAAAGAAAATGTATGGTGAATATGATGAAATGAAACGAAAAATACAGCAGCTTACGAATGAACTGAAAGTAAGTATATGTTCATTTGTAGGGAAAGCATATGAGAATAACCGTCCCGGTGTTACCTAGAAACTTCTTTTGGCTTCAGCAGAACAGAAATCATTTTTAGACTGCTCCAGTTCATTGTTTTATGTGACATCTATACATTTATTTATTTATTTATTTATTTTCCCCTCCAGGAGAGTAAAGTAGGACAGGGATGCTTTTGGATATGGAATTACTAACTGCCGCCTTCTTGGAAATAAAAGAATGATCTTTATAGCATTATCTGTGTGTATTGGTAATTACTGGAGATGTCTGTACCAGTAAGCTACCAGGTGAATTGAATAAATAACTTACAGAATTAGGAGTAACATGTGACTTAGTTGCTGACATTTCAACAGATTTACTGTTTTACTCTGGTTTACTCACTTTATTGTTTAAACACCATAGTAAAAGAAGTAGCAATATTCTTTAGTGTTAAAGTGCTTGACAGGTCTAAAAATTACTTACCTTTTGGTTCTTAATTGAACCTTTTGATGGTCATTCAATGACCTCTCCTTCTTCTGACAGCGCTGCTTTAGCAATAAATGTTGCTGTAGTCTGTAGAAGCATCCTTCACTTCAAACTGCTGACTTGTCTGGTCCAAAAAATCTCCCTGAAAACTTGCTGTGGATTTTATATTCAACATTGATTTTCACAGCCCTGGTTCAGATGAAGCTTTGGCAATTAAACATATTCTGACTTCAAGGGACTGGGACCCTGACTTGTGCCCTTCTGCCATCCTCATCTGGAGGCTGCCAGTTCCTTTGCTGTTAAACTGGTACTTTTATTCTGTGGCGACTAGTCTCAAAAAAAAAACCCTGAAAAACTAAAACCAACAAAAATCACCTTGACTTGAGAGGAGGAGGGAGAGAAAACTGAATTTCTGTAAACTGTGTTGGCATCTTTAAGACTGTTTAACAAGGTGAGTCTCCCACCCGTTATGCATGAAGGCAAATGCTGATTCAGATGCAGCTTTGTCCTCTGTGCTGCTGATCCTTACTGAATAGCAGCAGTGATACCCTGCACTTCCAGATCTTCTGTCAGGCCAGTAGAAATCCTGCATTAATCTGAACATCTCTCAATTAAGGGTTTCTGACCAGCTCTAACAGAATATCTAGTTCTGCAGCAAATTAGAGGTTTATGAAGCACTCCTTCTGATATAAATGGCACATTATGAGGTGCCCTCCCCCCTTTGTTAATACTTTAGAGTGCCTGAAAGAAAGCACCAGTGTTGTTCTACCTAATACATGCTTTTTTGTTTGTTTGGGTTTTGGTTTTACGTGACTGCCATCTTTCATGCTGTTTGGGGATCCTGTTTAAATTCCTTTCTTTAATCCTTGCTTCAGCTTTGAATCACTGTGCTTTTTTCCCCCCATCCGTTTCCAGGACTGCTTTTGGTTCATAAAGTTTGTTTGAAATTTTTACTTCCAGTATCCTGCCCTGGGCAGTAATGCTTCTTCACACAAGTTCTTATCTTGCAACTTTCTTAATCCATCCAAAGCATTTCTGCTTTTGTTTGCTTGTTTTCACATGAACACATGTTTATTTAGGGTTAACACTAACTACTTGGCTTCTGCTCCCAATGCTGACCTAATCTGTGTGTGGCTTGATTACCAAACACCCATTGTTCTCCGTATCAGTCCCTAGTGTTCTATATTTATCAAGAAACAAATCTGGTCCGTCTAAGAATGTGAGCTGGCCTTCATTAGTAACATTTTTTTCTCTTTACTATTGGATGGTACATAATTATTTACAATGTTTGGCTTTTGGTCTCTTCCTAAATGATGTGATTTTATGCCTTTTTATTTCCCCTCCAGTTCTTAAGTACACGTCTGTACATAATAGAAGATAATAAATTTTCACACAACAAAGCTCTCTGCTGATGTCTCCTACCTGCTTCGTATTGTTTAATCCTTAAGTCTTCTTGATGTTGCTTTTCTTTACGTGCCTTATTAGTTCCTTCTTAATTAAGGCTATTCTACAGTTCACCCAAACCTTTCTAAATTTCCTCATTTCTTACATTCTTCTGCTTTTCACTCTGTGACTTCTTACTATCTGTCCACTCTGTATATAAACTTTCTGAATAGATGTCTGCCAAATGTCCTCTTGTCCTTTCCAAAAGAACAGCTTTTACAGTGATTACAGACTAGCAATAAACATAGTACTTGTGCCTTATATCTGTTAGCATATTTGGATTCTCAGTTTTGTTTGCTTGTTTCTAAGGTGCAAGAATACGTTTTGAGGCCTGTATATTTTAAGCATCCTAGTACCGTGAAAATTAACCATGGGGTCTTTCTCTTCTGTAGCTCCCTTTGAAACTTTGAAAGAATAGGTAAACTTGATCATTATTCTACATAAAATCTTTTTCTTTTTTTTTTTTCTGCTCAGGTGACAAATGCTCATCAGGAATCCTTAGAGAATCATGTGCGAGTGCAGGCTGCAGCCTTAGATAGCTTTAGTGAAATGAACAGCTCCTTGACATCAGCATCAATAGACTTGCAGGTACATTTTAATAGCTGTTTGACAGCTGACACCTTCCTTTTCTGACATAGATTTAAAAGCATACATAAAACATGGCTGGCAAATATAGATTCTTCACTAAACAAGCCCATAAAGTACTGTCTTGGTTATCTAAGGCAGCTAATTTAGGAAACTAAGAAAAAAAAATAAATTCCAACACATATGTTTTTTTTAAAAACACTGTTAAAAATAGCGTATAGTAAAGAGATACTGATCAGTAGCAGACTAATGCCACTAGTCATGTCTCTACAAAATATCTAAGGTGAAAATGTGATTTGTTCTGTTTTGTGCAAAATGGTACATCTCCTGACTTATTTCTACCTTCACTGGTTAACAGAAATGGAAATGGCATGATTGGGTGCTAAACACTTGTGAGACTTTACATACCTGTGAAATGTAGGGGGACAGAGAAACTGGGAATGAATTTTCTGTTTTAAAGACTTCCAAATTCCCACATATCCAAGCTGAACAATTTAATATTCCTGCTTTCTTGTGTGTTACAGTTTTTCTCAGTCTAGTGCATTTAATATGTATAGCATGTCCCCTGGGGAGTAGAAAGGAAGATTGTTGGTAGTAGGGCAGTAGCATTCATACTGAAATCTATTCATGTTCCCTTTTTTTTTTGGTGTGGGTTGTTTTTGGTTTTTTGGTAATATTGGTGCACGACTTGATTTCACTGAGCATGTTCCTCATGGAAATGCCTTCTAGCAAACTAAATACAACAAAAGCCATAATTTTAAATGTTAAAACTTGCAAAACTATTCACACTGCATTGATACACCCAGAAATTCTTAAATGTTCTGTCTGTTCCATAAGCTCTTGATTATATTAGTTTACCAAATTATTTGTGATTTTTAATATGTGGGTTGTCTTTTTCTTCCAGAAAACTCTAGTGGATGTTACCTTGGAGAACACTGATATAAGGGAACAAATAAGGAATTTAAAACATACACATGAGCAATCTATGGAAAAGCTGAGAGAGAAGCAAAAGCAACTGGAAACAGCACAAATTGAAAATCAGTTACTGAAAT
The DNA here is from genome assembly GCA_033628505.1 of Tringa tobata. Lineage (NCBI taxonomy): Eukaryota > Metazoa > Chordata > Aves > Charadriiformes > Scolopacidae > Tringa > Tringa tobata. Next base: position 150,081 of record JAHREE010000136.1, read on the forward strand.
TAAAGGTGCGGTATATAAACACCCCTAAAAATATTGCACAGTAAGGGCATTAGGCATATGTTAAATGAATTCCTTGGCCTTATTTGTAAAGGATTCTTCATGCCTTCACAATTCACTAGAGCTGACATATTCCTGTGAATCGGAACCGTTTCAATGACAAAGGATCTCAGCTGGCAGCAGTCAGTCTTCCCATAACATGGGATTCAGGGATGTTGGCAGGTGAACAATTCAAACCATTAAATGGTTATTAGTGTCTATTGCTGTTAGTAAAGAAATATTATGACTCTGCACGGTGCTATAGGAATTTCTTGATGTTGAATTTGTTTATTTGGTATTGCACAATTTTTAATAGGTAATCTGTTAAGTTTTATGAGCATATGGTCACCAGATACAGCAAGTGTCTTGGAAAGGGAATTAAGCTATTTCTTTCAGAGAAATGCAAGGGAATAAAATGCAAGCTGGAAGGCTTTATGTGCCAGAAAGCTTGACTGTTTTCTTCCCTCATCTGCCAGATGTATTCCTTTAATCTAATTTAAAACAAACAAATAAAACCACCAACAACAAAACGACAAAAAACCCTCTTCTGGAAATCTTTGTCTCTCTTTAAATTGCTCAAAGTAGACTAATTTGGATATAGCACTGGATCAGAATTTGTTACTGTGAAACAAGGGTGACTGCTGGTTTATTCATGTTTAATTTTGTCAGAGAAGATTTTTCATTTTGGGTCTCTAGTAACTTGCATTCATGCTTAATGATGAATGCTTAAAAGAGAAAACAATAACATGTATTTCAATTTTAAATTCACGTTCTATCATGTTCTAGTTTCCTCTTCTAGTGAAGCTTTACAGGTTGTAAAAATAGCTGTATTTTGTACCTTCTATTGTGAGGAGGACATAAAAAGAGGGGAAAAAACAATTAGAAGAAAGCAAAGCTGATGCAACTAAGATTTCAAAACAGAAATTTGGACTTTACTAAAATATTAAGGACGTGCACCAACAAGTCAGGGAAAGGTATGTCTGCTTCTAAGGACAGAGAACCGCAATTAAAGTCCCAGTTCAACTGAATGCTTAATGATTTGTTTTATCTTCAAGCATGTCAAGGTCTGCAGAATACATGCCCTGCTTTAATGAGTAAAAAGTTTAAATTTTGCCCTCAAAGTTGTAGTTTTATTACAAAGTTAGTGGATAAAATACCTCATTGCTGTCTTTGAAAGTTAAACATAAAATTGTGTATCAAAGATGCCAAGACATCTGGGATTTAATTCCAGGGGCAATGTAAGCGGGTGGTGTGGAATCTGGGAGGTTAGCTGTTGAAAAGCAGTAACTACCGTATGCCATGATTATTTTCTGGGTAGGAGAGCACGCCTGTGTAGCTTATTAAGTAGGTTCAGTTTATTCATACAATCATAACAGTAACTGAGATTGGAGACATTGCTTAAGAGTACCAGAATAGATGCCCCGATGTGTCTACCTTTTTATGCTTGTTTTTACTCTCCTTGTTGCTCAAGCCGTAAGCAAAGGAATGATGGAGAGACAGTGCCAGAGATCGTATTCCAGTTCAGTGTGTCTTAAGGACTCTGGGGTTTGATTGTTGGCTTTGTCTGAATGATACGATTCTTTCAGGCTTCTTGGGATGCGGAAGGTTTCATGTTGTACTGAGACTTAATTTAACTCCACTCCCTCTCACAGAGTGCAGGTTACTGTCTCTGCCCCAGTGTTGGTCTCGGTGAGGTGCCAAAGGGGCAACTGCAGCACAAGCAGAGTCCTTCAGAGCTCAGTCCCTTTTCAAAGGATGAAATACACGGTCCTTCTCCTGCAGGGTAGTAAAACAGCTCGTTCCCACCATGCAAGATAAACACAAGGCTTTATTAAATCTTTCAGTCCTTGAAATAAAAACAAAACCCAAACCCTGAACCCTTTATCATCAGAACCAGGTATTTTGTAGCCGTGTAAACTGTAGTGGTCAGTGGGGAGCGCTTTATTCTTCTTCCAAATGACAGTACCTTCCTTCTCTTCCTGACCTTTTTGTAGCACCCACAGCATTTCACTATAACCTTGTCTGATTTATAGCAACTCTAGTAAGAGAAGTACTAGCTGGACTAGCTATTTTACTTTGCTTTTATTGTGGTTTATGGAGTAGGTGGTTTAACCTGTCAATGTCCTATCTGGTGTTTAATCGCTGAGGGTGTGGTTTACTCAGGGTTTTGACCCAACAGTAGGGGGAAATCCTGTCTCTGAATTACAATTCCTGCCCTTTTCCCTGTAGCAGTAGTAAAGTTTCTGGTCCCATGGTTAAAAATTAACCCTTCCCCACCCCTGAGTATTTTAATTATAAGTCTGATTGTTCCCTGATGTGCTTTGCTCCAAGCTACCCCAGTTCTTGTGCCTACACAAAGAGCAGTAAGTGAAAAAGCAAGAGAGAGGAGGAAGGGTACGGCTGTGTTACCTAGTTAACAACACATATTAGGTCCTGCTTAAAGTAATCATTGCTTTGAGTGTTCGTGGCCATTTAGAGATGGTCTAGACTCAACACCTGTTTCTAATCTATGCTTCTGAAAAATTGGGGGAGACAGTATCTTTTCAATGGGGAAACAAACCGAGTGACTTGGAGGCTGTTATGGAGGGGTCAGTAAAGAGACGTAGCCTGGGCTTGGATGAGCAACGACCGCTTAAATTCCGACAACGTGAAACTTGATGAAACGGTAACTTCTGTAAATTCGAATTACTTTTATATTGGCAGAGTGTTGTGAATGGTCCTGATGCAAATGAAAATCTGCTTCAGCCATGTCAAATTTATAACAGGGTGGAGCTGAAGTTCAAAGTGCTATTCTCAAATAATGTGAACTCTGTTTCTCCTGCCACCAGCAGCGTTGTACTGACTGATGGGTCAACCTTCCCCTCTCATAGGTGGAATCGTCACAGGAAGCCAATGCTGAAGTCATGAGAGAGATGACAAGAAAACTGTATAGTCAGTATGAGGAAAAAATGCGAGAAGAGGAACAAAAACATAAAGCCGAGAAAGAAATCCTCCTAGTATGTACAGCCCGTCTGTAAGAGTGGTGCTTACCTTGGGTGTTGTTTCTTAGTCACCTAATTATCTGGAGTTGGCATGTGTTCCTTTGCTCCTGTCTCTGTCCCTAGTCACGCCACAGTTACTAAGCTTCCCAAGCTTTTTTGGGCTGAGAAAAGAATGTGTTCAAACACAGTAATAGTAATGAAAATGTAAAGTACAAAATTTGAAATGGTGTACGTTGGGTTTTTTAACTTCTGATTCCCTAAAAAAAGGGAAAATATAATGTCCAGTTTTAGTGATAGTTTAAGAAGGGGAGGAGGAACAACTTCACTGAATGCTGCTGGAACAAGAAATCTTCCTGTCCCCTGCTTTCCCTCCACTCCCACGTAAAACCTTTCTATGAGTCACTGCATTTTTCTAACTGATAGAGAATGACTGAGATGGAAGGTAGATTCCTCAGTGTCTTTCTATTCATATTGTTTTATATGTGAGAAAAGTACAAAGCTGAACATGGCAAACTTTGGTGTTTAAAATGCTATCTTCTGCAACAGCATTTTTTTATTTATGCTGTTAATTCACGGCATCCTCAGAACGGAAATCGAATATCTAAGAAATGGGTAAAAGTTGTTTTTCAGGTTTTTCATAATGATGTTTTACAAATAACCATGCACTTCAAGGTGTCCCAAATCTTTTGCTCTCTACATTTCAAATTTAGGGTTATAGCTCTTCCAGACTTCTGGGCAGGGGTAGTGAAAAGCTTTAAGCTCTGTTAAAAAGCTATTAGTGTGGCTCTATAGCCTAAAAAAAATAATTCCTCATTAATAAATTGGATGTTAATGTTACTGTAAATCCTCTTATTTGAAGGAGGAAACAAATCGGCTTCTGAAGGCTATTGAAGAGGCAAATAAGAAAATGCAGATTACAGAAACAAGCATACAGGAAAAAGACCAGAGAATTGGTGAGCTGGATCGGCTGATTGAACGCATGGGAGAGGTATGACAGTTAGTTGATTGCTGCCTTTAAAGGAAACGCAGAAGTGCATGGAGGAAACTTTATTTTTCTATTTCTTTTTGTCTACTGCTCAGTGACACACCATTGCTGTTTGCATCTTATTTTGTTATTGTATCCATTTAAGTAAATGGACCTGGACTACCACAGAAACACTGTCATTAAGTGCTGCTTCTGTCTTTCTAGTGGTCTTTACAGTTAGAGGTGTCAAAATTTATTTAGTAAATTAACCATTATTTTAAAAGAAGAGTTTAAAAAGGCTATTCAGTCTTCCTTCAGTGAGTAAGGTCTCCTAAGCCTAATGAAGTAGTAATCAAAAATGATCCAAAGTCTCTTAGGAATGCCGTTGGTAGGTCCATTAAAATGTGCGTTAGTTAGGAATAGAGCTTACTATTTAGCTGTTTATAGTCCTGAACAGAATTGTATTTCCAAATTTCTCCACATATAGATGAAATGCTAAACTGAAAGCTTCAGACTGAAATGTTTTGAGGGTTTTTTGTGGGTATGTAGCAGCCACTTAATTTTTCTGTGCAGATATCTATCTTATTTAGATCATGGCTCAGAATATTTTGAGAGGAAAAGAAAAAAAATATCATGTTTTACTGCCTTTTAATCCAAAAGTTAGGTTCTTCCTTTCTGCTAGCATTAAAAAACTTTTAATTACTCTTTTCCCTGGTTAAATATTCCCTACCAAATTGTAATTGAAAGCAGTTTTTTTGACAATTTACTTTTAAAGCTCTGAAAGCAGAAATGCTTTGAGACATTTACTACTTATGACAATGGTAGCACTACTGGAAAAAAAAGTCCTCCTAGATCTTCATGAGCACTGTGCCGATGAACACCTGAAAATACACAGGAATATTTTGGGAAAGAAAATAGAGCTTTATCTCAGCTTTGGATTAAGAGGTTTTTTTGGAGGGATAGCATGGAAAATTTGACATTTATGTAGTTAAAGATTATGATGACTCATCTTTTTATTAAAAAAAATTCAGTTGCAAGTGCAACCTTACTTCTTCAAATAGGAAATTGAAAACTCTGACCTTATTTCCATGCAGAGCTGGGGAATTGATTTTATTACGCATTCTGTGTTCCTGGGCTATAGGAAATGCATGAATTTTGTTTAATCAGTTTCTATTTTAATTTCACAAATGATCTTTTGAGTTGCAATGAAATATGCTTTGTGAAGCCTTTACATTTTGACACATGGAGAACTGATGGATAATTTTTCTTGTTTAGGAACGTCACCAGCTGCAAAAACAACTTGAACTAAATGAAATACAAATATCTGGAGCAAAATCTGAAGACAACTCTGATAGCGAAAGGTGAGATATGTCTCGTCCGTGGTACTTCCAGTATTTCTAGGAAATTTTAGGGGTAAGTTTGTTTTTGAAGACACCTGAATTTTACTTTTTCTAACTTTAAAACAGCAGTCCGGAAGGGATTGTCCATCTGAATGTAAGTTTATTTACATATAAAATAACAAGAGGATTAATTTTTACCAACAAAACCTACTTATGCATCTTTCTTGAAAAATTGTTTACAATCAGGCAGAGTACATTTTAGATGCAACGAGTGGTGACATATTTGTGGATTGCATTTTTCTTAAATCTGCATTTCCAAATTCAGCACAGTATGATCCTGACTATGAGTACTTTCATTACCTTCTTCTTGACTGCTCAACACAGTTTTAAAAGAAAAGACATTCTGTATCCTGTATTAAGCTGTAGGACATTCCCCTTTGAAATGAAGACAGCAAGAATTTTGCTTATAACTAGCAGAGGTGTCTTTTTTTTTTTTGTATAAAAGAGGGAAAGTGGGAATGTGTCTGAGGGGCAGGTCCACACATTAACATATGCACATGAGCAAAAGGAAGGTGTGGAAGAAAACTGTCATGTAGAGTCACAGTGCAGAAATAAGCTACGAAGTTATTTGGGGAAAGTGAGGATGATGTTATTGGCAGTGGGACCTCTGTAAATAGTTGTTCTCTAAAGCATGAGGCTTAGAAGAAAGATCTAGTAGTGTGGTGGCACCTGGATGTGCTGTTTCTGCCCACAGGTGGCAGCTGCATCCATTACTACTTCTTTGAGACTGACAAAGCACCATGACCAGGCAAAAGAAAGCTTCAAGCAAAAGCAGAGGCAAAGTTTCAAGAGAAATCTATCTGGCACTGAAATAGCGTTACTGAAAATTACATCCGCCACTCAAAGGTTTATATGACAGTACTTGAGTGGGTAAAGATGAATTACAAGCAGAGACTGAATACTTATAGTTGATTACTACTTGTATTTCTGTGGCACCCAGAAATTCAGTTTTAAGGTTTTGGCATCCTGCTGTTCTGTAGGAAGCATAAAAGGAAGTCCCTACTGAGAGCATCTCACTGCCTAGTTGTATTGATCAGTGACCAGCTTATATAGTTTCAGGGTAATAATGGCTTTTCACAGCAGCCTGTTAAAATAATAATTTAAAGTGAACAGATGTCAACATAGACTATGGAGATGAAAAATAATTGCTTTCATCCTTCACCTCTGGATAACAGATACTCTTCTCACTTCAGTGAATCCTGCCCTGACCACTCAGCGTGAAAAGTTATGCTGCAGTAAAAAGGGTAAAGGCAATGTTCAGACAGGAACATGTGCAGTCCAAGCAAGTACACAGTGGCAATCTATGCAGTGCATGCAATGAATCTGTGTCCAGATGCTGCAGTCTGTTCTTAAGTTCTCTTCACCTGTCTGTAGCCGACCGGACACTTGAGCTCCACCTGAGGAAGAACCTCAGTTCCATTGCTCTCAGTGCTTAAAATTCTGAATCTTTCAGTGGGAGACCAAATCTGTGTCACAATTGCAATCAAAATGTAAATTGTAGTTTTGCAAGACCTTAATATGCAGGATTGAAAAACCTGCAGCAATGCCTTGATTTTTTTGAGTCCTCATCAAAATGCTGTGGTTATAGTTCTGTAGAGTACTTCACTGTTAATAGGGTGTCTTTCTGGGGGGAAACAGCTTACAATTCAGTCATTCATTGGTATCATGTCATACAGTTTGCCATCTGCTGCTTTGCCTGGTGGTTCTATTTGCAGCTCAACATTTCTTCTGTGCGCAGACCAAGATGAAAAAAGCCTTTTTGTTTCTGATTCTCCTCTTCCACTTCCCAAACTCTCAAATTCTGTCTGGGAGTACAGAAGTTTATTTTGTAAGGAAGCAATTGCTTTCTTTGAAGAATTTCAAGAACTGTACATACAGGTGAAAGTGGAGGGCTCCCATGGCCAATGTGCCAAAACCTTCCCTCCTGTTTCTTTGCATATTCTAAAACTAGTTTTCTGGCAAGCTGTCAAACCAACTTGTGGCAGGAGTTCTGTGGGTATTCCATTTCTGTGTTAAACAGATTTAAGAAACACAGAGTCTGTCTGAAGTTAAAACACCCACAACAATTCCTGCTGACTGTTGAATATTACTCAGTTAGCATTCTGCTACTGTTGGCAACTATGCCAAATCCTTTACTCAGGGCTTCCCTGTCAGAGAGTTTTCAAGGACACCAGCAGATGTGCTTCCTGGCTTATATTTAGTATATATTTCCAAAAGGTTTGCAGGTGGTAATAAGTCAGGATAAATGTCTTTCTGATGATAAAGATCTTGGTGTCTGCCTTTCACTTCAAGGCAAAACAGAGATGAGCTTTATCACATTGTTTAATTGTCAGCACTTGAGGCTCTGAGTAAGCATGCCAGCATGCCAGACAAAGGTGAGTTAACTTGGGTGGAGGCAGCCACTTTGACTAGAAGACTGCCATTACAATGTACTTTGGCAAACTGACATCTGTCAGTAGAATTTGACTTGCCCTACCTCTTGACCTAGTGTGATTCATTTGTGGGGTTTGTGATTGTGGGGATTGTTCTTGTTTTGCTTATGCTGCATAGCTCCCCACTTACGTGTTTAATTCTTCCATGTTTTGCTAGGTCACAGCATTTGGAGGAGGTAGCAGCTAGCCTAAGAGAGCGAATCAAACATCTGGATGATATGGTCCACTGCCAACAGAAGAAAGTCAAGCACATGGTTGAGGAGGTAAGATCTAGTAAAACAATTCTGAGTAGTTTGGGAACACAGGTTCTTCTAGTACATAATCCATAATCCGAAGACACAATGGAAGAAATGAGTTAAGCATGTCGAGCTAGTGAAGCAGAAAGACTAGGTGAAAGCGGTTTAATACAGTGGCGGTGGGTTATACACAGTGATATGTAGGCTGACACTAATTCTGGAACTCTTCATGGTAGTCCTGGAAATACAACATACAACTTGTAACTTTGTTTGAAGCATTCAGAGGGTAACTGCAGAAACAATGCAGCCTAGTCATTAAGGGTCTTCTTCCTGTACAGAAGTGGAAGGCAAAAAGTGCCCTTTTTTTTTTTTATGTGGTTCCTCACAGAAATAGGCAGGCAAACACAGCTTTGTACCACTCTTGGTTGGTTTTTTTTGTTTGTTTTTTTTTACCCTGGTCTTGGGGACATCATCTTAGCTGATATAACTTCCTGTAAAATTGTAAGTGGCTTTCTGCTGGAAAGCTGTTTTAAGTTACAGGCTGCCTACGTGCCAAGAAGCTGTTTAGCAGTCAGAAGGTTGTGATTGCAAATATTTCTGTGTCTCCAAGTGGATGAAAGAATGATGTGGGAAATAGGTAAATTAAGTTTAAATTGGAGCTTTACAAAGCAGACTGACAGCTGTACTACACTGAGGCTTGCTATTGCAGAGAGGGTAGGCATTCATGAAATATCTTTTATTTGTATTTGGACATCACAAATTCACAAAATCAAATGTTTGGAAACCATTCTAACCCAAGGCATTCTTTCTGCATTCACAATGTGCTATTATAGGATTTCTCATTACACGTGGAGTTTTTCCATTTTTATGAAGGTGGTAATTTTTTTATATATATATACACACATCTATATACACCCCCCCCATATTTATAAATGTGCTAACCTAGATCTGTTTTGTTTTATACCATTCTGATGTAGTCCTGCTGTATGATCAGATGTGTGATACCAAGTGTCTCTTACACAGATGCAAGGGGATGCAAAAGTTATCTCTCTCTTTGCATTAAAGTTCTGTCATATTTTCAGTATAGAAGACTGGTATGAAGTCTTGAGGTTTTGTTCCTAGTTCAGCTTGCCATTTTCACTATTTTCAAGCATTATGTAAAGTGAGCTAACAATCTTTATACTATGGTATTCTATTAAAGAAAACTACTAAAATCTAATAATCCAATCCATCTAATTAATGGATTATGGGAACAATATTAAATTTGTTTTGTATCTCTGTAAGCCAACCATCATATTACGAGCTTTTTTGTTCTAACCAAAAGTTCTAAAGGACTGTGACTTTGTGATACATGTGGCAACCCAGGTGATTCTAGTAATATATAAGAAGACCATAGCCTAAATTTTGCCCTTCATTACTAAATATATTTTAAACTGCTGATATAACTTGACCTTTAGTGGGCTGCATTGGTATAACAAATACTTTCAGTTCCATGGGGTGTTCTGGCAAAACCATGTGTAAAGTTTGGGCAAATTTTTATTATTTTGTAAGTTTTACATTTAACGGGTGAGTTTAGCTTGCTGATTCCTTATAATGTATTTCTGCTGGTGCCTTCATTTACATAGAAAGCCCTTCTACATATTTGGTTATCCCATTTAACAAGTAGAATCTCAGGTGACCAACTTGCTACTTAGCTGTCAAATACGTCTACTTTTAAATGATGTCTGACTACCTGCTTTTCAAAATCAATTAAATCTCTGTATGAATCCTGCCATATAGCCATAGGAAATATATTTTTGCTCTCTTCCTTAGTCCTTGTGTGTTTTAGTTTGAAAACTCCATGAACACCTGTAACTACATCTGTATTTTCACTAGTGAGCTAACTGAAGACTGCAACAGAGGTTTGATCAGGTCAGATGGTATCAAATAGATTAGGCACATGTTTTTTTATAATTTTATGCTATCCTTGATTTGTGTTTGTACTGTGTTTGAAGAAATATCTACGATACAGATGCCATGAACTATTTTAAACTGGACTCTTTTAATTAAAGGCCTAAAAATAGCAGCTTTAATAGTACAGAGAAGAGTGGCTATCCACCATGGGGCAACATAAAAAGCATTGCAGATGTGCATACCCTGAGCTATCCACACGTATTTTTCACAATTTTGTGCTCTTCTCCATGTAAATATTAGAAAAGTATTTTTAGGCTCACTTTAAGCAACACTTATTAACTATGCCATAGAAGTTGAGACATGAACAACAAAAATACTTCTTAAAAAGTAAACTGTTGAAAAGGAATTCTATCTGAAGGGTCTGTTCTGGAGCTAAGTTAAAAACTAGAGTGAGCAGCAGCACTGAACATACTTTCTACAGAAAACATGGAAAATTTTCTAATTGTGCTACTATTTAAGCCTCAGAAAATGTGTTCGTCAGGGTATATTTGAACGCACGTGCACTTTACATGAAATTTAACTGAGCGCAGGATGTAATGGCTAGGAATATCTAGAAACATGGAATGAAAACCTGCAACGTTACTCATTATTTGTAAAATAACATTCCATCTTAGGGCTTGTGAGGCTATTACAATGATCAACAACTTGCATTTAAATAATGTAATTGAGAAAGAATGATGAAAGCAGCTAGAAAGCCTGCTTTCTGAAACGCTTAGCTTCTCTGTTGCATGAGAATAGACTGAGAACTGGCTAACCTGGGAAACTCAGAAGTGTAAAAAAAGTATATAGTCAAAATTATCAGCAGTGCTTTTGTTAGAAGCTGAAACAAAGCTACTACTGTATGAACTAGGTGAGAATGATGGCTAAGCTTATGCTTGCTTGACTACAGGATGAGCTTTATTTAGGATTAATCTTGGTGTATTTGGACACAAATCAGAAGTATAAATGAGGATTTTATTCTCTCAGTGTAAACCACAACTGGTTTATGCTGTTACCTCCAATTTAGACAAAGTGTGGCTACAGAAATGAACACCATTTCAAAGGGCTGCTGAACAAACAAGATATGCTGCTTCAGACTCATACGGAGAAACGTTAAAATTGAACAACTACTGAGATGAATCTTCTGGATGAAAAAAAATCACAAAATAGATTGCTCTCAGGCCTTTTTAGGGAAAGATGATGGATAGTTTACAAATGACAGACACAGGGCATTCTGTAATTGAACAGCAAGCAGTCAGGAGGTAATGAAAGAGAAGCTTTATAGCGGAGTTTTGTGATGCAGTAGGCAGCTCTAACACCACCAGTGCTGTTTGGATGGCATTTAAAAATGTATTATGGTCAGGCCTAATGTAGGCACACGTGAAGGGGGATGCTGGCAGAGAAACAGCAAATGTAGAGAGCTATCGAAGAAAAGAGTATTAAAGCCTTCCTTTACACAGGACCCAACTTATTGGTACCAAGTGCAGTAGGTGTGTGATCTGTGGAATTGACCCCAGGTAGAGAAGGACAATCACAGTTCAGTGTCCTTATACTTGTTAGCAAAGAAATAATTTGCTTCTAATGTTTTTCTCTGAAAAGAAATCCTTCCATCTCAGTCATTAATAGAACAAGTTGACCTATTCAGACTGGCCATAAATTAAATAGGAGCATGGAAAATAACTTTCAGCAGAAAATAAATGGAAGAAATAAAATGGAAGTTTTCTGGATTCGGTGACCTTCAACACCTTTGTGTCTTACATCCAGCGCACACCCATTTTTCAGCCTCGTAGGGATTCTCCGCTGTGAGAGCCAAGATTGCAGCCCATTAAAGCACCAGCCGAGCAGAAAGTTAACCTGCGTAGTCGGAAAGCCCCATGTTCTTGTTAGAGATTGCAGATGATTTAAGGCTGACAGATTTTGCCCTGTGATTAACTTGTTTGTTAAATAAATCTGTTAGTTCTCTGCTTAGGGCAGCACATTTTACATGAAGTGCTGGCAGTTGAAAGTGCAGGACCTGCATTTGGCAGGTGTGTAGAAACTCAGCCCTTTTCTCTATTTGTACATAGCAGGCTTTCAAAACAAGAATGAGAAGAGACAGATGGCCAGAGTGGGTCATCCAGAGCTCAGTGTTGAAATCGATGAACATTAGTAATGGTAGACTTGATTAGCGTGCACTTTTTTTTAATCGCTTGCCTTTGTAGCCGTCTTAGAGTATGGCTGAGCAGAGAGAGGCTTTTTAAAGACAATCCAGGAGAGAGCCAGTTCGATCAGAGGAAGAATTTGCAGGGATACTCACAGCATGAGAGGTGGGAGCGTGCAAACTTCCCCTACGGAGTTTCCAGTGCAGAGGCGGAATGGGGCAGGCAGACACAGGCACAGGGGGCTGTAGGAGGGCATGGGAAGCTGATACCACGTTGTTTCTTTCAATGCTGAAACTGTCGCTGTTCTGTGAGAGGAGTGAAAGCTTGACATTTAAGTTACCTATTCGATGTGGTCAATGAATTTATCCTGTTTGTGCCAGTGTAGGAGACAGGAGAGAGTTTGGTGTAAGATCAAGCTAAAAGTCTTTAAATGAAATACAAAACATTGATTTTAAATCAACAACAAAAGTATTTCCTGGCTTGATTTCCATTTCAGATCTGGAGAGATTTAAGAGAGATTTAGTTTGGAGATTTCTGCATTGCCATTGAAATGGATTGCAACTTCATGGCACAATAAGCTTATTTTATATGTAATATTATCATTGTTGAGAAGCAGGAGAGGGAAGGAAATAAGCATTTACATTTTGTAAGCAAGGTTATAGGGTGGATGTGGATATGGGAGCTGTCCTGAAGGGGACTGAAAAGACAAAAGGATATTTGATTCCATGCCAAGAAATTATCTACAGCACTCAGATTTCACATGAAATTCCCCTAACTACTGAATTGAACTGTCTCTAGGTCATGGCCCATGAGCTGTTCTCCAGCTTTAGTCTCAGATTCGTTGGATAATAAATGGTGACCAAACACCAGGGAGAAGCTGTGGCCTGTTCTGTTGTGGAAGATACTTGCGTAAAAGGACAAAGTACTAATGAGCAAATGATATCCCAGATACAGAAGATACTTTGTATTACACAAATGGGGAATAAAGAAGAAATTTTCCCACCAAAGACTTAATAACCAGCTGAAAACTTCTGTATCAAGATACTCCAACTTCAGATATATAGCAAAATATCCTAGATTTAATGTGGAAGTCCAGTTTCAATTTTAGGTCGAGTAAAAGAAGCCACGAAGAAGCACAGAGGAAGAGAAGATGGAGCCACAGACAGATGCCAAATTTGTATCAAGCAAAATCTGCATTGCATAGTACCTACAGTAAAAACAAAACAACAAAAGTAGAAAGAGAAACCCACCTTGGGAGATTGGAGGAAGACGACAAATGGGAGAACATAAATAACTTGCCACCTCCCAAGTCAAGTGGCCTCAGTGGACTTGAGCAAGGCAGTGCATTGTTTATCTATTGGCAGAAGTAGAATCGCTGCTCGTGTTTGGTGAGAGTGTTCATATGTGCACACCATCAGCTCTTTCAGCTGGGAATTGCCTGGCCAAGTAATTATTTAGAAGACTTGCACATTGCTAAGGTAGCTCTTAATAAGGTGGGTTGAACTGTTAGACAACGTGCCAATGTTTGTAACTTGTTAGGACATCTAGGCCCTGTGGGCCTGCCTTAGCAATAGACGTACATTAAAGACTGGTGTATTGTGTTTATACAACTCGTTAGTTTAGGAAGGTCTGTAAGTTGGTGCGTTAACTTAAATCAATCAGCTGTTACTTTTTCTTTAAATACAAGTTTTAAAATACAAAAAGTATTGAGAGGTCACTGAATTGATTTAAGGAGGCTTAAAAAGCAAAGGTGCTCGTTCCTATTTACTATATTGTGTTCCCTCAAAAAATTTCAACATTTTTCTAGCCTCTGATAGATACCACTTAAGGTCCAGTGAAATATTGGACTGCGTAAAATCTTGTTCTCCTTGTACAGCAATTACCTCTGAGAGTTGAGGCTGATGTTGCAATGTCTTGTCTGTCTTGTTTTGTATCATATAGTACATGTTTGTCCTGTGTTTAGTCATATTTATGACCAGTTTGTTCATGTCTCTGTGTCAGTGTTACAAGTGCCCAATCCATTAATGGTATATGAATAAGGAAAATGCACAATACTTGAATAACATATAATACTTAAATATATCAACACTGTCATGTTCCAATTAAATATTTTAAACCAATGGATGATATTATCAAGTGCTAAACTGTAGACTGAGTTTACCTAACAGCTGGATTTGTTCCAATCCAATAGATCGCTGTATATTTCAGGCCTCCAAAACTGTGTCTGAGTACACAGAATAAAATGAAGTTTGATATTTCAGACTTTACAAAGGCTCTACAACTGGACACAACTTTAAATTTCTCTTAATATGCTTTTTCCTTCTGCTTCAATTGCTGTGTAATTCTGTTGAATCCCCTTTTAATATCACTAATCACATCTCCAGCATTCCTTTAGAGACTCTTTCTTCTAGGTCTTGTGATTCTCCTCTTGACTGTTCTTCTTAACTGTTCTGTCCATGAGATCAATTTAATGCTGTTGACTCATACATCTAGCTTTCCACAGAAGCAAAGTTTAGTTGCTTGGGGGAGCAAAAGAAACTCAGAAGTGTAGCTCTTCCTAGAAAGTACTTACACAGTCTGTTCAAGTAGGATGACAATTTTGTTTTGTATTTGAGGAGATGTATTGGAGACTCTATAAGGTGAAGTAGTGAGAAAGAAACAAATCTTCATCGATGACAAGAATAATTGATTTACCTGGTAGCTGCTGCAAGATATGGTGACAATCTGGGGGCTGAGAGAGTTTGAGAAATGATCTCAAGTTTTCAGAAGAAGGCAAGAGCATAGAAGTGGTAACAGAAGTAGGACTGAACCAAGGAGGAGAGAGCTTGAAAAGAAGTGCTGGGGCCAGATTAATGCTGAGCCAGTGGATAAGTTCAGGGTGATTCACGTTGCACATGGGGCCTTATGTGCTGATTCAGATCATTAGAAATTGCAGTGGGTGTGTGAAATGCAAGCTGCACACCCAACACAATCTGCAGGGAACTACAGGGATCCTGCCATAACGGGGAGAGATCGGGTGCCCTTCCTGTGTCTGACAGCCAAATTCCAGGGATTGAAGTGGGGTGTCTGAAGGGCTGAGCTGGCATGCACCCCATATCCAGGTGCAGAGCTCCTGAACAGTGTGTTTACTGAGCAACTGAGCCAGGGAGTTCATCCCTTGTAGTTGTTACAGCACTGGGGGGATTGTGCTCTGCTCCCCAGCCCCTGGGGTGGGCGAAGGGCAGGTGATGCCCCTCTGTTGCTGGCTGACCAGATAAATTACAAACTGTAGCCTTGTAACTCTTCCCTTTCCAGTGTTGAAATAGTCAGACGTTTTCCAACAGAAGGGAAAGCAGGACCAGTGAACACAGCAGGGTGAGGGAGGCAAGAGAAAATTAAGTGGTAGGAGAAAGGGTGATGGTGTGGCCCAGGGTTGCTAAATTCACATTTTTACTGTTAGCAGAACTGCTTTGAAAGGAATGAGCAGTATCATTTTACATGACCCACTAAGTAGGCTGCCAGTTTTCTTTGCTTAATGTGGACATGAAGGTTGTAGAAATACTGGTAGAAATGTGGGGGGAAAAGAATGGGTAGTCAGTCTAACAATGCAAGTCTGGTCAAGAGGTAAGTGCTCGGGAAGGTCTGTCTGGGCTCTTGTAGAGAAGGTGGAAAGAGGAGAGGCTGAAGGATGTACCCAAATAGTGCTTGTAGAAGATTATGAAGAAATCTGAGAGGGTAGTTGTGCAAAAGCCAGATTTGGGAACAAGTTGCTGAACTGACAGTGAACTGAAATGCTGAAGTCTGCAGATGCAGCAAGGATGAGGTGGATTATAGGCCTTGGGCATTGAGCAAGGAAAATGTAAGAACTTCCTGGTGATCATTTTGTCCTGGAGTCAGTCCAGAAGTGACTCAGAACCAAGTGACAGACCATGGAAGTTGAGAGTCTTTGGCTTGCACTGATTTGTTTCAGACTCCAGACTGTTCTGACCACCGCTTGGGCCTTCGATTCAGTATTGTGTTTGACCTGTTTTGCTTCTCTTCTCCTTCTTGCCTTATATTCAACCAAAAGTCAAAATCTATTGCTCTGTCACCTGCTAGTTGTTCTCTTGCTCTATGCAACTCCTTAAAACAGTGACCCTCTCAAGGCTTGGGTTTGTGCAATACAGTTTTATGGTGCTGTAAGTATTATCATCTTATTTTAGTTAGTCATAACTAACATTTTTAATAAAAAAATAAAAATGACATTAAGTAGCAAGGCATGAATTTTATTTTTTAAGTGCTTTTGCCCAGTATCAGTGTTATGATCCAGTGTTCTTGTTACATTCCTCTCTCCAAGGAAGCCATCGCTTTTACTTCATGTGATGTGACATAAATGTATTGAATTAAGGTTGCATTATTATTTAGTATAGTAATATATTAATATAATCCCCTAAAGTTATTCCCGTGTTTCCTGTGACATATCCCCTCAAGGTTTAATCCAATCAGGTTTGCTCACTCCTGGTGTTAATGGCATAAGATGATGTGTACTTGAGTCCTTATTCAGTAAATAAACTTTTTTTGTAGTAAACTACTCTGGTGGGACGTGTCATCTGTGTCAGGCCTGTGGGTAGGTTTAATGGTGTGTCATAACTTTAGAAGTTGTTTCAGCCCTTAGACTGCAGTAGCTGCTGAGATGGCTTGTTGACCATGTGTCTGGGGGTGCAGCGTGCCCTGCTACATCCTGGCCCTGCTACATCCTGGCCCTGCTTTCCTTCTGCAGCAGCCTCAGAAGGTGGCTTTGCTGCATCTGGGGAGCAGGGACTGCAAGACCTTTTTTCTGGCACTGAAACAGCCTCTCATTTTAGCCACTGCTTAATTTATTTCTGCTGGAATATATTTTGTCTGTGTGGCTGTGTCTGAGTTCATAACATTCTAAGGATTCACCAAACGTTTTTATGTAAGTTACCCAGTTCAGAGCCTTATCATATCTGTGATCTGCATGGTCTAATCATTCCATGCTGTTTTACTGCTAGACTAAGACTTTGTGTATGTGGTGATACAGTACCACGTTGTCTTTTCTCCATACTGCAGAAGAGAAAGGTGTATTTTAAAATTCTGGCATAATTCTTCAGAGGGACAAAATAGATTGATTTAACGGGTTCTGGCTGGTACTATGTGAACATGTTAAAATGTGGCAGGGAGTACTGTCGTTTATGGTTCAGTCTGTCAATCCTTAGAGCATTCTCACAAAAAAAAAAAGGGAAAGGTAAAAGCAGTAACATTCCTGCCAAATTACAAAATGTCTTTCTGGAATTAAAGTTTGTGTTTGAGAAGGGGAAGAAGCTGTTTGTCAAGGTCCTCCATTTTGTATTCTCTATTAGATCTTCAAGTGTCCATGCTCATTTTTGCCTTCAGACTGTTCTAGTTAAAATAACTCAAAAACATCCTTAGGGAGTTTGTATCTCTGTAGCCAATGTGAAGAACAAACAAATGTAAGTTTAATTTTAACTTGCACTAATCTATTTGTACATCATATGGGTGAACATAATGGTTACTGTCACAGCTTATTTCACATCTTAGAGCCTTTGTATTATAGAGTGAATATAATAAGGTAAATGGCTATGAAACACAAGAATTTCACCTTGCTTTTGCAGAATAGATAATTCGGTCGCTAACTTGGAAACAGAATTTTTTTGTGTTTTATGTGAAAACCAGAATAGGCAGCTGATGAGGTATATTATCTTCAATAACAAAGATGGGTATCTGTCAGTGTAGAAACCTCCCCAATCACATAGCTGGGCTTGGCTTCAGTTGTCTTTGCATCCTACTGATTACAGGTATTAAAAGTTATTTCTTTGTATGCATAGTAGGAGAACAGAATATTAATAGAGAAGACCCACTTGAAAGTCCTAAAAGAACAATTTTTCTTTTCTGAAGCAGAATTTATTGGCAGGACTGAAGCTATTGAACCAGTGAAGATACAGCTGACTCAATTTAGTCATACTATTAAACAAAGTTGTAATTAAGTATGAAGATCAAAATATGTTCTACGATTTTCTGAAAATGCTAAATACTTTGTGTTTCTGTGATTGGAAAACTGAAATGATAATAGCGTTAGGTGATGAACTTTACATGAACTTTAAAATAAAAGAGAAACAAAAAAAGGAAATACTTGACTTAGAGAAAGATGGATGATGAGAGCACTCATATTCTGTAACTGTTCAGCTGAAAACACTTACTGTGTGGAGTCTACATTTTAGCTTGTCCAAGTAATATTTGATCATTGTGTCCATGAGATGTGATAACTGAAGATCATGGAGACTAAATCAAAGTTGAGTTGGCTTTATAACTTTCCATTTTTTGGTTTAATTTATGAACTTGTTTTGCTTTGTGTTTTCCATAATTCTGTATGGTTTGGTTGAAATGTTTCATAATACCTAGCAGTAAATTTTTGGGAGGGTGATAGCACTACTGTTTTGATTATTGCACCTTAGAGTATTATATCATTCTCTTTTAGCAGGATGTGAGTATTTCTACTAATTATCACTTCTAGAAATGCTGAAAAGTTTTACACTGGTGGTTTTGAAGGGGTTTGTTAATGTGCTTTCACAAAATTGATTTTAAGATAGAGTTAAAAAGTGACTAGTGAGAGTGCATGGAAAATTGGACCCAAGTATTTAGAAATGGTCTTTCTTGCATATCAATGTAACATAAGGTCTGCCAGGAAAAAATCACATATTCTGAGCTTTCCTTAAATTCAGTTTGGCTGTTCTACAAAATTAATTCACTTCAGTAAAAGTCCACTAAACTTTTTACTAACAAATACATTTTACTTTTTTCCTTAAAATTGTATCAGTGAAGCCTGCAGCTAGTCAATAACCTGTCAAAATAAAGCTACCTCACTTAATGTAAAGTTTTATAGAAAATACCTATTTTTTATTATGCATAGGTATTTTTATAGTTTTCTTGTGATAAAAAAGCTATATGCATAGACCTGTTTTTTTCACTGTTGGCATACTGCCCAAAAATGCAGAGGAATGTGTGGGGGACACACTTTCCTAGTGCTGTTATGGCAATTTGAATGTCTTTCCCTATTTAGCACGGCTTTAAGGGGTACACTTTTTTATATAGACAGTAATAGAGACTTTACTCAAAGCAGTGCATGATGGGCGCTGACATTCCATTTGAGATGTAGACTATCCATTTACTAGCTTGGATTACTTAAGGTTTTGCTTTCAGGCTTAAAATTGGAAACTTTTTATCTCTTTAATTCTCTTGTGGAGACAACTGCCTTAGGTAATGCACTGTTTGGTAAAGCATAAGCTGTTGGTTGGGCAAGAGAACTGGCCTGGAGCAGGGAGAGGGGTTTAGCTAATGATGTTGCAGCGCCTCAGCTGAGAGACACGTTCCCATGGACTTACTAGGAGGGAAATAGGGTTTTTGACTTTCATGTCATCTGGCCTGAAACAGCTTGTTCAAGAAAGGTGGATCGAAATTTAATTGGAAAAATCACTGACCTGACAGCGTTTAGCACTGAGAGCAAAAACCGTATCCACTGTTACCAGCTTTCATTGCAGCTGCTATAGCAAAAGACTTGCATGAGCATGGAACATGGGGAAATCTGGCTTCTCCCAGATCCTACGTGCATGCAAACATGATGCAGAACACCTTATCTCTCTCAAACTAATCTTTCAGTGCACTTCTGATAATTCTCCTTAGAAATATTTTTAATGCTGCTTTCTGCATCTGAAGTAGACTGTGACTACAGAGATAGGAAGCACCTTGTCTTCTGTGCTTGTAAAGTGGCGGGTGTCTACAGCTGTCTATGAGCAATAGCCTGAACTGCCTCCTGGGGAAGCAGTAACAATTGAACTTGTTATTTAGCTGTTGTCTTGTTTTGCTCTTTTTATTAGTCGCTATTGTAGTAGGTGCAGTCACCTACTACAGGGTGCAGGGGTTGAGAGGGAATAATAAGTGACTTTTCCTTTGGTCCAAGGAGAAAATTCAGTTTGTTTGTACAAGATGCTCTTGTTTCCTAAACGCAGTCATCTGAAAGGAACTGACCTCCGTGCCAGTCAACGGGCCTCTTAGACTGTTGCTGATAACAGGATGAACCTCACACCACAAATCCCGCATTAACCAAAGGGTTTGGAATAATGGAAAACTCCGGCTTTAGGAGCTTTAGAAAAGCATTTCCACACAATCAGAACAGCTTTGGGCCAGCAGCAAGGGACTGATATGAAATCTGGGTCATACCCTGTTTCTTTGGTCATCCCTTCTTGTGCTGGTAACAGGGAAAGATTTAATATAAAGTTTTTTGTTGTATAGCTCTATAACCAGCAAAAATCCCACAATATAAGGAAGCTTGTCTTCTGCTCCATATAGAAAAGTATTAAGGTGCAATGCTTCTGATGCAGCTAATTTTATTTTCATTTTCATGAACATTTGTAAATAACTTCTTTCCATTCCCTACGTGTAAAATTAAAATGCACTTTTTTTTCAAGGAGTCTGGTATGCCAGGAAATAACTGAACAAATAAGACCTTCAGGACACTAGCAAACATGGAACGTATTTTTGGGTGTAGTTAAAATTGCCTGGAGCAGAAGCCTTTGCGTCAGAGATGGAGTTTTTCCTAGTCTGCTTTGTTACATGACGTTTGAGTTTCCATTCTCTTTCCAGAAAAATACAAGCTCTTAAAAGCCATGTTAGTGTACTTTTAGCATCTTTTATATAAATGATCCTAATTGTATGGGATGACAGATAATCCATGGATTTAAGCAGTTTGTGAATATGTATAGATATTCAATTGTTGCTGAATAATAAAATAAAACATGTTTTCTTCCTGAAGTCCTTTTCCTCCTCTTCCCATCCCCAGTAGATTAAATGTCTTTATTTTTCTTCATAGATTGAAATGCTAAGGAAGAAAGTAAAAGAAAAGGAATTATTTATAACACAGCTTTTAGAAAAAATCTCTTTCTTAGAATGTGAGGTAAGGCATTACCTTTTAAGTTGATATTGTTGTGATTATTTTATGAAACCAAGTAAAATTTGAATTGATGTCACCTGATGTTATCTGGATGCATATTTACTACATGTATTTGCTGTTCTTCAGTATGGAAATCAAAGTTATGACACCAGTCATAATGAGGAATGTATGTAATACAAAATCTTAATATTTGTACTAAGTTTCTTAACATACAATTTTATAACATTATTATAATTACTTAAAACAGAATCTTCTGAAGAAAACTATTGGCTTAATTTATATTTTTTCCAAGAAGTAAGGATTCCTTTATCTTTTCAATAAATACTTTTACATTATTTCTTGTGGGGATAAGCCAATGTGCAATTTTATTTCCTTGTTTAATTAACATAATTCAAATAAAATAAACTTGTGGCAAAAACTACTGTTTTCCAGAATAAAGAATTACAAGATAAATTGGACTACTTAATGGAAAACCAACCAAAGACCAATATAGAAACCAGAGATACGGGTGTAGAATGTGATCTTCCATACAGGTATTTACGTTTTCTGCTTGTTCATCAGAAACTTCTTCATAATGTCCCTTATTGGGACATTATGCTGTATTAGTAAACGGTTGTGCTAATAAAGCCTTAGAGTGGATTGTGGAGTTTTGTAAAATTTTCCTAAGTCTTAAGGAGGACATCTACTAGGTGTAGTGTATTTCCGTGACTTGTGGAGTAGGATTTTATTTTTTTTTATGATGCAAACATATTGCAAACTCTTGGGGAGTACTTATTTACAGTAACGCGATTTAAGCAGGGAGTAATGCTAGAAGTCAAGAGAATTGACTGTGAAATATGGGAAATATTGATGAAATATGTCTGCTGGCAGCACAGCAGAAGACAATGGACAGCTCTACCCCGAGGCTGGTTAATGCTGGCTTCAAGCACACTTTATTCCTTGTGTTCGGGGAGACACATCCAGGAGCATTTTAAAGGGCAGGTAACACCAACAGTAACAGCGCAAAACTGCAGCAGTTTGTGGAGATATCCTAGCCCTAGGTGGAAGATTTCTAAGTAAGCAGCACGATAACATTACCACTTCTGCACTGGAATGGTTGCCACTGGTCTGTGGTGGCCAGTGGCTCTGTAGCCTGGCTTTGTAAAGGTCCAGGTCTTGTGCCTACTCCCTTTTCTCTGCCCTGAGAAGGGGACTGAGCCCTGGGAGCCAGGCTGTGGGCTCCCACGTGAATCTTCCCCTCAGCAAGTCACCACAGGGAAGGGCAAAACACAACCCCAAAGGTAAGGAGGACTTTTGCACATTACTTTCTACTATCAACAAGTAAACTTGTTCCTCTTAACTGCCCTGCAAATGGAATCGTTTAGTTTGAGGAATGTAAATTAGCATGTGAAATCAGCAAGATGCAATGCA
The DNA here is from genome assembly GCA_033628505.1 of Tringa tobata. Lineage (NCBI taxonomy): Eukaryota > Metazoa > Chordata > Aves > Charadriiformes > Scolopacidae > Tringa > Tringa tobata. The sequence goes on from JAHREE010000136.1 coordinate 172,557, forward strand.
AATAAAAATTTTCTTTCCATTTTAAAAATATGCTCATTTCCGTGTTCAGCCTAGAGCATATTTTTATGGCATAAGTTTTGAAACCTCAAGGCTAGTGTTTTTCACTCAGGGTACCAACAGAAAGCTCCTTTTTGTCTTCTCTGGGGCCCCTGTGCATGTAACCACAGCCCCTACTTATCTGATATTTTGCCTATTTTTAAGATTTATCTCTATGAAGATAAATTTACAGAAAAGAGATACATTTACAGAAAATTTAGATTTTTATGGAATTATTCCTCACAATTAATTGTGTTCTGAAATGTAATATTGCTGTCTTTATTGTTGCAGGATGCTTAGTCCTAGTAGCTGTACTGGACATACCAATATGAGCTCCAGCAGATGCCTGCATGTAAACTTGCCAGTATCTGCCACAGTTTTTATCAAATGTTCTTTGTGGCGTTACAGAAAGGAAATACTGAACATATCAAATAAGCTGAATAGTTTAATTTTAGCCTGTCAATATCCGCACCAAGGCACAAGTTCATTGCCATGGCATTTCCAGCCCAGCTGTCTGATACTCTGACGTTAACTCTGTAAGCTTTTTCTTGTCTCCTCAACAGTACAAGTACCGAGAACAGAGGATCTCCTGAAAACACAAGGCCGGTGAGGACATACACCCCGTTCAAGAGAGTGTTGGAATTTAGCACAAAGAACAGTACATCTTGAGCATTCAAGTCAACGTGCTTTCTAAATACGAGCAATTATCTTGCGCCTTTGCAGCTTGATTAGATAAATTTTTATCAAGTCATAGAGAAGAACAGCAGCATGGAGTCTTGCTAAATTTATTCTGAAAGCAGCTTTTCAGTGACTTCGTATCTGAAGTTACTACTGACATGAACTGTGAGGGGGATATGGAAGAAGTGGGGTGAGTGAAATAGCAGTGAATATTGCTTCTTTAGAAGCTACCTAGTGCAATGTGTTATTTCAAATGCCTGTAAGGAAAGAGTTGTACAGCTGTACAGGTTTGTGGTTTTTTTTCTTCAATTGTATTGTAATTCTGTTTGTGTAATGAAGCTCTAATGTATTTTATCTTCACTACTACTAGAAGCAGTATCTGAAACTGCGCTGGCAGAGGGCATTAGTCTGAAAGCTCCCCCCTGTCCCTGTAGGAAGTGTGAGGGCTGTTCATGGCTGTCACAGACCTGGTGTAGCTGAGGGCTCTGTTCACCTGGCAGAAGTTCACTTGTAACCAACAGGCCCTTGCTGGGAGGGAGAGGTGCAACCAATTGCTCCAAACAATTCCCTCTGCGTGTAGATGAATGTCGGGTTTGGGCTCCAAACAGTAACCAATAGAGCAGATTAGAATGGATTTTGCTTTGTTGGACTGAGGCACTGGTTTGCACTTCCTCAGTCATGGGATGGAGTGCCTATTGGTGATACATTCAACAGTAATTGTGTAGGAAAATCCCTGTCACTTCTTTTTATTTACTTTTCCATAGTCATGAAACAGCAACCTGCAGCAGTCCCTGCAATTCCTACAGCACAGGCAATCCTGAATCAGGATTTTGATTTTTGAGTACTCTTTTTTTCTTTCTTTTTTTTTTCTCCAAAGCACTTAAAATTTTATCCTTGACTTCAAAGTACCAGCAGGAATGACTGTGTCTAGTACTGAACTTATTTAAATATATACAAAGGGTATTTTTTTACATCTTGTTTTCATCTCCCAGTCTTATTGAGCTAAACTGAATTATGAATATTTTCTTGTAGTTCTGTTAACATGAATGAAGGGCATTTTTTTTATTACAGTAACTGCTATAGAAAACAGGTTTTGTATGATTAATATTGTTCGTGCATTGAATGTCAATCCCAGGAGGTACTCACCTTGCCACATGGCTTCACAAAGTGATTGCTTTTATCTCCAGTCTAATGGAAGTTCTTAAATTCAGCAGTCTGTTCAAATTAAGTATTCTCAGTAGAGTTGTATTTAAAATAGTAATATTGACCTCATAATCCAAATCTTATTCCTGCATTATTTCAGGGCTCTCTGAATTTGTTAGAGAACTTTGTTTACTCTGTTGCTGTGCTGTTGAGCTACTAAATAAGGAAGCCTGTATTGAAGGATGTTTTGATGTGGTACAGGTATCTGGCAGGAACATGAATTGCTTGATATAATTGAAGCATATACAAAGAAAATGGGAAGCTCGAACTTCTCAAGCTTTTGTGCTCAGATCATCTTCTGTTTGCATATAAGCTATGTTTTTTCTCATGACCTGTTCAGCTCCTGAGAACTTAAAATGGTGATTCTTTCTGAAAAGTCAAACACAATATTATTGTATTGTATTATGCACAAAATTCAAGAAATAACTGCAGTCAAAGCCATTAATAGAAAGGTAAATTTTCTACTGTGTGAAGGAAGCCTGTAACCTTCACTGGTATAGAAGTAGCAAATGTTAACAACTGTTCAATGTTTGTTTGTTTGTTTTTTTAAAAAAAGAATAATTGAAAAATACATTGTTCATTTAATAGCTCTAGATGGAAACTCTGTTTTCTTTGTGTGTGATGAGGGACTGCAAAAGATCTCATAGATACCAAAAGGGCAAAGAAAACCCACCAGCTGCCACATCAGTAAACAGGCATAATACCACACGTTTGCTTGAACAGATTCTCCCGAGAAGAGATGCAAAACCTCTAGAGTGGGAAAGGGCTTGAAGAGAAGGTCCCCGAGAATAAAGTCTGCTCCCTCTGACGACAGTCCTCAGATAAAGCACCCTCTCATGATGCAAAGCAAAGGAATTGTCTTGTACCGAACACCAGAGACACAGAAATGGCTGATACGTGCAGGAGCTGCAGTCTGAACGGTGCATGTGGTACTTTTGATTGAAGTTTTGATGCTTGAGTGAATTTGGGAGACTGAGTTTGATGAACAAAGTTCCCAAATAACAGTTAATTTGATCTATAAAGAAATGAATTATGGTTATGAAAAACTAAGATCATGAAGTGAAAGTCTAAAAGAGAACACATTTAAATTGGAAGTGTATGTTGATGAACCCAAAAGCTAATGGGTAATGATCCAACTCAAATTTCAGGGATAAGCTTTTGTGATTACTCGTGTAATCATGTCCCCCTCTAGTGGCTGATAACAGCAAATAGTTGGACAGTATCTGTTCCTGACGACAGACACTGAAAACTACACCCAAGTGGCTGTATTAATATCCAGCTTCAGTGCATTGCATAATGCCTTTTAGCATTTTTTGTGCCCAAATAGTCCCTTCAAACTTAAGATGAATGGATAAGGTGATATTTGTAGATAAAAGGAAATGCATGTTGCTGTAAAAGACATTAACTGACAAGTTTAAATAAGTAATGTACTTTATCCTTCTGTTTTTAACCACAATTCAGAAAACAGAAACAGATGACTGTGAGGTGCTCAGTGAATGGTAGGAGAGGGCAGGATGAAGTATCAAAATGCTGCTTTGACACAGACTTCAAAAGGAAGTTCTTCCTACTTTTAATACATTCCTGAGGATCTCCTCTGAAAACACTGCAAGTTGCTTTAACTCTGAGACTTGTAAAATGATGATCCTCTGCTCAAGACTTTACTAAGACTGCAGCAAGATGTTGAATTTTTCCTGTAAAAGTTTTCTGTGTAAATTTTGTCTTTGCTATTTGATGAAATAATGTGTTGGGGTTTTTTTCTAAACCAAATAAGGATCGAGGAGCGTATTTTAAGAGGATTTTGACATGCAGTAAGCTGGGTGACTACTCGTAGTTGGACTACTAGTCTAAATCTGGTGACTGAAGAACAGGAGAGGAACAGTATTTATATAATTGTTACATGGAAATGTAAAGCTTTCCAGTCAAATGAACAGCAATGTAAATTAGCATAGATAATAACAAATCTGACTGAAAAGACCATATCATTTCAGTATAAATTTTTTCACTTGGAGATTGGGTTAATTAGTATTATAACATTAGAAACTAGTAAAATTTCTGTAAACATTAATAAAAGCTATATAGGTAGCTCCCAGAAAGTGCATTAAATATAAGTCAATTGTTTGACTACATTTGTATCATGATAAGTATTCTTTTGTGATTGGTTCCAGATACTCTGGAAAGTATTTTGGGATACAGTTTTCATATATGCTGTATAAATAATGTAGTTACGTTGTATGCTTTTAATACATCCTGTATGTAGGACTTGAGAAGGATAAATTGCAATAAATGCTGTATTTAAACTTTCTATTCTATTGTGTCAACGTTTATGTAGAAATAAACTTACCTTAAAACTTTGCAAACTCTTACTCTATACAGTCTTGTTTGTTCAAAACATGTATGAATGCAAAAGCGGTTCCTCTGGAGCCTTGATGTTCTTGTCAGTGTTTCCTTTGGCAGACAGGCTCTTGAGAACAGGAAGACACTCCCTTGCTAAAGACTAAAGACTCTTCTCAAAGCCAAGTAACAAAAGTAGATGAACTCTTTTATGAAATAAAGAAGTATTGACTTGCACAGGATAAACAAGAACTGTGCAGTGCACCTCTTGCAATAATACCGCGACAGCTTCAGATCCCACAGATAACATCTGAATACATCTGCGATGATGCTCTCCAGGCTTCAGCTGATGAGACTGGGTTGACCGTGGCCCATCTTTCGTACAGTTTATATCCACTCACTGATAATAGAAGTTTGTCTCTAAGCCTGAATGTCACAATGAAACAATCTACGTGTCAACTAAATAAGAAGAGGTCATACAAACATAGCAATCACAGTGTTACTGGTTTGCAGTGCTCAGCTGAAGAATGTGAAGGTTTTTACTTGAGTAATGCCTCCCTGTGTACCTGTGTGTATTCAGTACAGATTGCCAAAAGGACCTCATAAAATCGTGTTGAGATCAGCAATACTCAGTGCTGAATCTACAAGATGGGCTCTGGGAGTTGGATGCTTACGCTTTCCGGGGAGGCTTCAAATCCTGGTTTTGACATCTGAAGGCTTTTAGTCTTGGACAGATGAGCAAGTAGATAAGAAGTAAGTTCTCTCCATGTCGTTAAGTTCTGTACAGGAACTCCTGTTCTAGGAATCTCCCCCAGAATGTCATATGACTACAATACACCAGCTTAGTTGTAATTGGCATTGATAAAACAGAAATACTAAAAGTTCAGACACAAATGTCTGTTGCAATATTCCTTGTAACTGGTGTAATCTATTTTTAAAATCTATGCTAGAATAAGTTACTTAGTTATTTGAATACCCTTCTTTTTAGCTATACTATGTACGAAGATGAATGCTCCTGGGTCACACCTTGCTTTCTGTTGTTTTTTTTTTCATGTGGTTTATTCTTTTTTGTTAGTATACTTGGTTTTCTTCTTCATTGTCATTCTAATAATTTAATTTTCTTGTAGAAATAATCCTAAATTGCATAGTAATTCCAGCCATTCCATCCATGCTATTGCAGAATAAATTATATTTAACTCTAGATATGTAATGACAGAAAACAGACTGACTGAAAACTGTGTCTAGTAATAGCTCTTGAGATAACGTGCTGAGAAACATAGGAAAGCCCATTCTATAAGAAATAATTAAAACCCCAGTTTTATTATATGCTCACATGAATGCTGATCAAAATATTCAAGAAGGTGATACAAAAATAAGCCTCTCATCAAAAAGGCCAAGAATGCACCGAAGGAAAACAATAAAAATATGACTGCACTGCAAATAATGGCAGTGTATTGGTCTTCCAAGGGAAGTGAGAGCAAAGTCCTAAAACTAAACTTTCAGTAAGTATTGCTGGATGGTGATTACTCGTGTTCAGTGTGGCTAGTGAGGATTTACATAAACACCTGTATTTTGTCCCAGGGCAAGCAGTGCTTAAGTATGTAATTTTCCTCAGTCCCACAAGTGGTCCATACATTTGCTCTTTGACTGAGAAAACTTAAATCTATTCTTCTTCTTCACATTTGTATCTAAATTGATACTAAGTAGATTGCATTGTATTTAGGTGCTGCCCATCTATCCATAAACAAGAATGTATTTGTTCTGGCATATTCCAAATTTCAGCTACTTGTTTATCATTCTGGAACCATGTGTTACCTGTAAACAGACTATGGTATTCCAAAACCTAACACACTCAAACTGTAAAGATTAACAGTATTCCTTCCGAATTAGCTTGGACAAATACAGACTTGGTAAATGTAAGGCTACAGGATGGTAAGTTGTGATTTGCAGGAGTCATGTTATTTAGTCTCTTAATTTTTTGCTCTATTTTTCTGTGTTTATGCAGTTTACCACATCAACTGAAACCCGCTGTCAATACCAGCATTACTTGTCTGTACATGTAATAACAGCAGTTGAACTGAGATGAACCATCACCATGTAAGTGCAGAGCGATGATCTATGAGACTGTTCCTTCTAGACTCACTTCCATATGGGCAGAAGCAGTGGTCTGTTTCCATGCTCAGCCTTCCCACTGTCTCCAATCTGTTGCACAGGAGACAGAGGCTAAAAAGCAAGATAAAGCATTTCCCCTTGCAAGATGCAGAAATATTACATAGGTGGCATATAGGGCATGACTTAGGCCTGCATTACAGAGGCAGCAATTCAGGGAATCTGTGTCCTTGAACAGTGGGTGATCTTCTGGTGAGAAAAACTGTGATTTCCTCTTCCTTGAACTCTTAGGGAAAACGCCCTGGGGGATTTTCCTCAGGACATGATCCAGGTTGTGCATTACAGGCAGTGAAACGGTTTCTTCAACTAGTAACTTAACGTGGCTTTTCTCACCCTGATCGTCGTATTTTTTCCATGGGTAGCTGCCTACTTGATTAATCTCATTTCCCCTGGCCCTCAGCCTTCCCATTCACCCTCCAGCTGAGCAAACAAAGGGGCGGGCAGCCATTTTAAAGTGCTTCCTCCTCCCGTCCCTCTGGGGTAGGCCCTTCGCTCATCCTGTTAAAACAGTTGTTTTATGAACAATCTCTGAGAAATGCGCCTCTTTACTAGTACTTGGATCAAGAAACCTCCACTGGGATCAACTTAAAAGGGCTGACATCCGGCACCTGGGAACTGCCACTCTGCTAATGACCTTATTACTACCAGGAGTGGGCTCACCAAAGCTCCGGGTGCTTCTATCAGTTGGGAGCGTTTGGAGTAGGCAGGCCAATGTTATACTACAGGCTGAATTTCTAGATTCAGTCTCTGTATCATACGTAAATGTGTTAAAAAATAAACACCATGTAAAGAAAACTTTAACAAGTCTCTGAAAGTTAAACCTTGAGTCCTAAGTAGGAATCGATGCTCTGTTAAAGCCACTCAAGCACATGGAAAAGGCATGGCTTTTGCCAATGAAAATGCAAAATAAGAAACACTTCAACTGTTTGCAGCTTTTTGAGCATACTAAGAGTGCTGAGCTCAGCAACAGCAATCTGCCTCTGCTCTCCACAACTTCTCACACCCAGGCTAATGTGAAATACGTTTCCTCAGTACTAAGTCAGTTTCTAGAACGAGGATTTTGTGGCACGGGGATGGACACTGACCCTGAAGGAGGTGTGGGGAGCCCGATGGCGCCAGGCCCACCCCACAGCTGCCTGAGCTGACAGAAAACAAACGCCTGAGGTTATTTTGGGCTTGTGTGGATGTATCCAAGCGAGTCCCCAGCACTGGGCCTGATCTCTGAGGAGTCCCGTTTCGCCCCCTCTTCCCCAGGATGTTTCCCCCGCGGCCCTCCCTGAGAAGAAGCGGCGGGAGGGGCGGAGCCGCTCGCCTCCGGCAGCG